>CAHIKZ030001976.1:350000-479771 GCA_903632075.3 Acanthosepion pharaonis
ACTTCACTAAAGTGGATAGTTCCTCTGCGCAGACTCCCGCTCAGGCACCTTTGTGTTTGTTCAGAGCACACATTTGATTTATTAGTACCTCCACGAGATTGCTAAAAAATCTATATAACGTGATAAAAACATGCAAATAAATTTATCATCAAAATCTGTTATTATGAAGAGGAACGATCAAAGTATTTTTTATTATTTTATTAAATTTTCTGCTCCTTTTTAGAACATTGGAAATTTTGATTAAAAAACTTTTTTTTTCTTTCGTCAGTGGTTATACTAACTTTTAGCATAACAAATTCTAGCCTCTTTTTTACGGGACCAGACACATTACTTTGGAATTTTTTTTAAAAATCAAATAATTCTCGGAGTTTAATGACATTTTCAGGACTTATTCACAAATCAATTAAATTATTTTTGAAATTTTTCTCTTAGAAAATCTTGATAAAAATATTATTTTTACATGTGTTCGCCACCCCCGCCCTGCTTAATTGTATGGAAGCTTCAGAAATGAATCGAGATAATTTGTAGTTAAAAGCAGAATTTTTAGGAATTTATATCAGCGATCTTATTTTGCAAAATCGGATCCTGTCTTACCGAAAATGTGTTCTGAAACGAAAAATATAAAACGCAATAAAACAAAGACATTTCTTAATTAGAGAAGCTTTTAAATTGCTTTTGTAAATAATATGGAATGAAGACAATATCGTCTGAAGAAATAAAATTTCGATGAAAAATTTTTACAAGATTTGTTTTTATTTTTTACAATTTAAAATTGAATAATTTATAAAGATTTTAAATCTTTTAAAGTTCAATTTCGATTAGATAATGTTTAGAGAAGATTGTTATTAAGTAAAACTATATGTACTAATCATATATTTTAAAGCTTATTACAATCTGAAGATTCTGGACTATTTTTTAAAGAATTTCGATTGTTTTTATTGTATGTCGATGCAAAATTTCTCAAATATGGATGTACAAGCCGATAATTCTGTTAATAAAAGGTGACGTGTTTTAAGGGTTGTCCCCCCTTACGAGAAAAAAAAACCAAATCCCTAATGAAAATTGTCGTCTGCTACACCACAGATAATTATGATCACATTCAGCGGTCAATCCGCATTCAATAAATTGATTAACATATCAGAAAAACATGACTCCTCGGTTGGGAAATGATTGTATACAACAATTTATCCTATAAATATTTAATATGCGTTTCCAGTGAAATTAACTTAACTTAAATTTACTATTTTTCCTCAAATAACATTTCAGAAATATATATTTTATTTTTGCAAAATTTTTAAATAAGTTCTTTTTACAAATGTTTTAGATATTGGTTGACGTGATCGATTTTACTGAAAAAAAAAGTCTATTCCAATGAATATAACTTCTGTCTGAAATACAACAACGTATTTTACTCACCGGATATAGTAAATTTAATCCTTTAGGTTTCAATTAAATTTAAATTAAAAGCTTCAGGAAAGTTTTTTTATTTTTTAAAATTCATTTTAAACATTATGTATACTGAATTCAAGGAGGAGGCACGGCGAAGTAATGGAAAGAAATCGGACAGCCGAGTTCGAATTCCAGTCGAATCCATTACATTCACTTACGTGCTAATGTCCTTTGGAAAGGTAGGAATCCTCTTCTTCCCCAGCTATAGGTAAATAGCGGGACAGACCGGGCTATATAGCCTTGAATGGCAACTGGTCTACCGCAGAAAGAAATGCGAGAAAAAATCTGTCTCGTCAGTCATATATCGAAAGATACATGATCGCCTAAGCGTGTATCACGCATGTCACATAACTCGCTCACTGATACTGAATTCGTGGAGGTACTTATACTAAAAATGTTCCATAATCTGGTAGCAACAACAACTGTTTAATTTTTAATTAATATTTATCAAAGGCTTGTGAAGATGCATTTTTTTTAACCATGGACAGGTCACGAATTAATTCTGTCTCTAATTCCAATCACAAAGCTTGAGTCAACTCAAGACTAGTTTTAAAATTTCATTCAAATTACATCACAAAAACATAACCCTATATGGGTAAATTTTACAATGAAATTATTTTTGTTTCAGAAGTAGAGAGCCACCAAAGAGATAAAAAAAAATACATTCAAACACTGAAGCGACACACGGGTCAAATTTGGTTAACCTCTCACAAAATAGAGTTTGTGAACCTGTACTTGCAGGAAGTTTTTCAAATAAGGAACTGCAAGAGGTTTTGATGAATGGAACAACGTTGGAGTTGCCGAAATAACCTGCCCATTCGCAAGGTGTAGAAAGAGCAGTTAAATTAACTACTGAAGTTGCAGAGATTGTATATGGACAGGAAGCAAAACACAATCACATTATTACTAAATAATTGTTCCATCAAATAAAACCTTCATTTACTCCAAAGGGAAATTATACTGAACATTTTAGATATATTATGAAGCAATATGATATAAAGTGCAGTAATTCTAGTGCGATTTTCTATAAACAATGCAAATATAAAACATTTTGTCTTATAATTCCTGCCCAGCAGTATTATGGTATTATATAGATATATGATATAAGATCTTTATTGATTAGATTTTTTGTAATCTTTTACAATTTTTAGTTTTCTCTTATCAAATATAGTAAAAAAAAAATGCATATTTTGCTTGTGGTGATTCATAATTAGAATTCTGGTTTGAATTTTTTTCATTCAATGTATCTAATACAAAACGTAACAATTTTATGTGGATTTATTTTTTAAATAATCAAATCTTGAAGTAAAATTTTTAAGCAAAAACCTGCGAAAATTAGTTATTTCTATACATTTTTTCAGATGATACTTAAAACTAAATGTTCAAGAATTGGTACAAGTTATGAAACTATTTTTAAACGTGAGTGTTTCCTTCATCAAATCCAACACCAGTTTTTTGTATCTAAATAATATATTTTCTAAAAAATTTTTCAAAACCTTAGTAAGATATATGAAAATTCATGGCCATATTTAAAAAGACATTTGAAATGTTATAACGAGTTTTTTTTAATTTTTAAAAAAGGGATTATAGTATATGGATTATCAAAAGGGATTATTTAAGAGGTTCCGTCCAATCTATACTTTTTAAGGAAATTTCCTTGGTTTGTGTTGAAAAACTTAATAAAACATGGAATAATAATAATACAACTTATAAAATGTACTTAAACAAAATGTATTGACTTTAAGAACGTGTACACAATATTTACAGATAGTTTGGTATATTCTTGGGAAGACCGTTCCTGTAGAATGGGTTGACTTAATGCCAGTCGGGTAGACATCTATATTGGATCTCAATTTTCCTCTTTTACATTAAATAAATTTACCAACCCATATGTATTTATATGGTCGGTACTCCACTATTTAAATTAGGTGGATCCTACCACAACAGTCTGTGTATGAACAGAAATAAATCGAATAAAAAGAGATACAGTGAGAACCAATGAAACGCATTATAATTGGACAAAATTTGAAGCTCATGACAGGATTGTTTTTCACCTTTATCTAAAAAATTCAAGAAAATTGTAACGTGGATGCAGACATGTAAAATGCATCCAAAAACGTTTTTCAGACCTGCAGAGACAGATTCAGGAGATGCAGTTTTATTTCTCCAAGGATGTATAAAGGAGTAGAAACAAATCTATTCGGATATTTTAAGACATTTTTTGCGGTTATCAATTAGGAGTCCAAAAATTCCCAGATACTTCCGGAACCGATCAAAACTTCCCAAAAAACTGTAAAAAATCTTTCAAATTTAATGGCCCAGAGGAACTGAAATAGCATTTTAAAATTTAGAACTCAACCCAAAAAAAAGGAAATGTTGTTTTTTTCGTTATATCCAGTTAAAAAACAAAGGACTAAGGTTCCGTTGGGCAAAGAAGAAACTTATCACAATCTTCTTCCAAAACAGATATTTTGTCCTTTTTTTCTTTAAACATTGTATTGCTTCAAGTATTAAACATTAGAATTTAGATTTATGCATGAAATATCTTTCCGGAAAAATTGGCACTTTCCTCTAATGAGGTTTTTTTTTTTGCCAGTAATAGGTTGGATATTTCTAAGATCATTTTAAAAAATATGCAATGAATACCTAGAACTGGAAAAGACAAACAACAAACATGTGTAATTGAAGGGAACCGGCACCTTTACAAAACTTTAAAACATCGGTAGTTCAAAATTCTGCAATTCGACTTTCATGGATAAAATTGAAAGTATTAAGAAAAAGGCAACCTTTTAAGAATTGATTTTTCAAAAAACCATCTGATCTTGCAGATATCAGACAACCGATTCAGCCTGTCTGTTCATCCTTTGGATTATTGAAAAAAAATTTTGCTCAAAAATAGTTAAAAAAAATGTTAAAAAGACATCATTTATCCAACCAGCCCATATTTATTGAATATAAACACGGATTTTATTGAAGTCGAATACCGATATATCAATTCCTCAAACATAGATTTTATCGCTACTAAAAAAATGGAAAGAACTGAAATACAATCGAAAATCATTTAAGATTTAAAATAAATAAAGGCATAGATAAATCTTTAGTGTACTGTTTACATTTAGGATTTGACACACCATGATATAATCACGAGTTAAAAAAAAATGCCATTTTTATGGGGTTCAAAAACTTGAAACGCTTTAGTGATGAGGTTTTTCGCGGTTTCCCTTTCTCATTCACGTACATTGACGATATCCTGATAGCTAGGAATAACGTGATGCACATCTCCGTGAAGTGTTCCAAAGATGGTCTCATTTTGGTCTTCAGATCAGTTTAGACAAATATCTTTGGCTCACCCAGCATCAACTTCCTTGGATATAACATTCGTACCGATGGTATCCTGTCCCTACTAGAGAAGATTAGAACCATCCATGACATTCATACGCCAGCTTCCATCCAACAACTTCGACATTTTCAAAACAACTAAATTTGAAAATTACCTTCAAAGATTTGGGTGAACTTGGGAAGAATACTTCATCTCTTAACAAATTTTCTTCATTTTGGAAGGCAATGCCCTGTACGCGTTCAATACTGCAAAAATCGCAATCGACGAATAATAAATTGTCATTCATCGACTAATGACTCTAGGCGCATCTGACGCAGAGCAGGCGCAGTCATCGAGCAAAAACTAAAATCCCAACGTAAACTAACCGCTTTCTTCTCGGTTAAACTTTAAATCAGAATCAGTAGGAAAGAGGGCTACTAGCTATCTACTTACCTTTAACATTTCCGCCATTAGCCTTTGGGAAGAGATGTCACCGACCACAAAGTGCTAAGGGCGGCCATCAACACTAACTCGGACAAATACAGATTTGAACAATTTAAATACATCAACAATCCTTCACTGGTATACACCACATAAAAAGCAAAGATAAAAACAGTAGCAGATACGCATTCAAGAAGTGATTTTACCAAACGGCATACTGTGTTACGATTTAATCGCCAATGAATAAAAGTCATTCTTTCTATCTTTAATCTTAATCTCTTTTCATTTAATACTCTTTTCTTTGCTCTCTACTTTTATCCAGTGTTGATCTAGAAATTTAGTTAACGTTTCCTTTCTTCTTTCTTTCGTTTTGTCTTTCTTTCTCTTTTTCTTTCTTTCTTTTTTTCTCTGTCTTTATCTCTGTTATACTAGATCATACCTATTCTATTGTAAATAGACTCTCCCACAGATAATAAGTAGTAGTAGTAGCAGTCGCCAGGGGGCTCAGTGAGTTGAGTGAGTCAGTCGATGTCGGACATTAAAGTATCAACCATTACAACTAGATTGCTGCGTCATTAACTATTATTTCAAGTTCCTAACGTTTTGTACGTCGAACCTAATTTAGGACGGACTTAGTGAAATACAAGCCTCCACTGTGAAAACTACTCTAAAACAATCTCTTTGTTTCTTAAATTTAAAATTTACTGTTTGCAGTCAACAAAATACAGAAGAAAAAGAAAAAAGAATCAAGTCTTCAAAGCCAATCATATTGATCAGAATATTTTTTTTTCAATAAATCAGGCTGATAAAAATGGCATTTTTGACACATTTGTCAAACAAAAGAATAAATTGGACAGTTGGAAAAAATCTTACCAAAAATAAAATATATATTTCTGAAACTTTATTTGAGGAAACTTTGCAAACGTAAACTTAAATTAATCTAATTTGAAACAAATATTACTTATTTATAGCATAAAATGTTGTATACAAACATTTCTTAACTACGGAGCCTTGTTTTATTCTGACGTGTTAATCGATTTCATGACAGCCGATTGAAAGCCGAATTTGTTCATAGTTAAGTATGGTGACGCAGACGAAAAGTTTATTATTTATTTCCGCAAAAATCATTTATGTAAAGGGAACAACCATTAAACATTTGACGTTTTAATGACATTTTAAAGATTTTTTTCCCATCCCTTTTTAGAAAAAAATATAAAAAACATCAGACAAATTTAACAAAAACAAATCGAAGTTCTTTTAAAAATATTTTGGGGCGTCATATTGAAAAAATCATAATATATGATTTTGTTGTTTTTACTCAATAAAATATTTCTATAAGAAATTCAATTTAAAATGAATTTTATAAGATTTTAAAAATTTATAAATTATTCAATTTAAAATTGTAAAAAAATGAAACTAAACCTTGTAAAAATTCATTTTTCGTCAAAAAAGTTTTTCTTCAGGAAATATTGTCTTTAATGTATATTCTTCATAAAAGCAATTAAATCTTCTCTAATTAAATAATACCTTAGTTTTATTGCGTGTTTTTTTATTATTTTTCGATCCAGAACAGAATAATTGGAAAAGATCAGGTTCCAATTTTGAAAAAATTTCGGTGAAAATTCAAAAGAATTCTGCTTTTAACTAATATCATCAGGAAAACCTTCAACTTTGGTTTCTCAAGTTTCCAGAACCTCTTCCAAGTAAAAATAATTAGGAGAACCAAGATTAAGAAATAAAAAATAATTCATTCATTCATTAAATAAATCCTGCAAAATTTCATTAAATCTAACAATTATTTGATTTTTTGCAAAAATTTCCAAATTAAGGAAAGGTTTGTCACCACCCAAAGAGTGCTAAAAGTTGTAATGCTAGAAGTCACAAGAAAATAAGTTTGTTTGTTTTTATCAAAATTTTTGTTGTTCTAAAAAGGAGTAAAGAATTTAATTAAATATTCAAAATTCCAAAAATATTTTTAGAAATGAAACACAATTAAACCAATAATAACAAAGATTTTGACGATACAACATTTGTAAAAAAAAATAAATATTTGGAAAAAATTTTAAAAAAATGGTCACTGATTTTTTAAGTTTTTAAGAATTTAAACTCTGGATTTAAAAACTGATGTTCTGAAGGATACATGACTCAGTGGATAAAAGCCATTAATGGTTCACGTGAGCGTCACCCAATTTAGTGTCAATATCTCAGAACACCAGATCTACTGTAAAATATTGGAAATTCAAGTTAAGGAGATAACCATGACACGGACATTGTCGAGAAGCGACATGGAAAAAACGTTTAAACTCCCTTTGTACAAAAATAAAATTTCCAGTTTACAAATTCCAATCCTCAGACGAAACGGACAAGCTTCTCACTAATATCGCTATTTCCATGGCAAATGTTCAGACAAAGTCTGGAACATTAGATCCCCAGTTCTAGCATTTAAAAAAAAATAAATCTAAATGATACGCACGTTGTCGCAAAATATCTTCAAAAATCCCAGAACGTTAGTGAAATATAAGTTCAACATACTTCTTATCATAAAATTCAACATATATGTAAAAAAAAAAATAAATAAATAAAAAATTATCTACAATCCTAACCTGTTTATGTTAAAATTCTCTGAAATAATATCCAATACATATCCTCATGTAATTATCATTTTACCTCGTATTCTATAACACAGAACCCTGAGTGGTCATGGGCCTTAAATACTTTGAAATAATTGTAAAAAAAATCATCTTTCAGCAACCTAGAACATAATTCAACACATCCATTTCTAAGTCCTGTCTAATCAATTTATTTTATTTTTTTAATAGATAAAGTAAAACTTTCCAAAAAGACATCAACTTTCGTTTTTATAGGCTTTGCATGGGAACTCCAGGGAAATGAATTTTAAGAATTTCAAACCGTGAAGAAAATTAGGAATTTCAAATCATTGTCGAGTCATTCACAGATAATAGAGAAAAGAAATCTGTGGTGCCATGAGAGGACATAGATTTTTTTTAATATGTAGATATATAAATCTCTTCTGACAACAGACGAGATAAGAGTTTTATATCTAAAACTATGAAAGGGCAAGTATTTGTTAAATCTGATGTTAGATAATCAATTAAACAATGGCCAAGATGATAAGTGAAATGTATAACAACGGTGAAATACAGGCAGATATCTTCATAGGGATATAGAAGAAACTATATCCCAGCTAATTAGAAAAAAACATTTCAAAAGTAGCAGCAGCCTTTTAAGTCGTTTGGTCAAAAATTAAAACCAAGTCCAAAAAATCAATGTTAGATATTTTTTTTATCATAACAAACCAAATAATTTATCAATTATTTTTATATTACCAAAAATCTTTATTTTTAATTTATCTGAGATTAACAAAACGAAATAATTCAAAAATGATACTTATTTCAAAATTTATTATTAAAAACGATAAATTTAACATAGCTTTATTAATCTAAAGTAGACCCTGGAATTTATTTATTCTACAAGCGCTCTGGAGTAAAATAGTCAAGAAACACTGAGATAGAAGGATAAGGTAGAGGTTTGCTGGTAAGACAGGACATGATAATCACTTAGATTGACTGGTTTCATTAAAGGGATGGATAAATCAAAAACAATCTAAAACATACGTCAAAGAAAATTATTTAATTTAAAATTTCAGCATTTTTTTTTTTTTATACAAAGATTCTTGTGATGAGATGTAATTATAACAAATGCCATTTTATATTGTTTCCCAAACATAATCTACCAATCATCCAAAATATTACATTTTTCCAATGAAGTCCGAAACAACAAGATGCATGATGAAAATGATTTTCCACTTTATCATTAGTTAGGATAAAAATGATCTTGAATAAAAAACTCAAGATTTAATAAAACTTTCCTACAGATTAATTGTAACACTTTAAACATTTTTAGAAGATACTCATTTTAAAGTAGATGTTCTGACCTTCAGTTATATTAAAAGTATTTTATTTCTTTATACAAGAATGCATCATTAAAAGAAAAGATGGAATTAATCTGGCATATTTTTTTCAGATATGTCAAGGCGTATGGAATACTTATAAAGTAGAAAATTAAATAAATGGAGCATTTCAAATATTATTATCCACAAAAATAACAGAAAAAGTGATAAAAATATGTCAAATTGATACAAAATAAAATCCATTATCTTAGAAATTTCAGATTATATTTCAGTATTTAAAAGTTTTATTCAAATATTTCTCATGGATCTCATAATGAAAGCTTTTAGGGCATTAATTTAAGTTTTTCAGATTTAAATGCGTTTTAAAATACAATGACACATTTAAAGGTTTTTAATATTTCAAGCCTTATATTACAGCAGAAACAATGGTATATGTTTGAAAATTCTCCAGATGTGTTAAACCAAATCATTTTTCGAATAGAACTTATCAAATAACAGAAAACAACTTATTTTCTATCAACAGATGCAAAAACTAAAACACATATATATATTTATTGAAAAGAAATTTATTAAAGTTCACAGATGATGATTTACATGAGAAAACTTTATTAGCCAAAAGTTCCTTCCCCATAATAATGCTAATTGGCTTCATGTAGAAAAGAAAATCATGACACTCAACTCTCCCTAATATAATTTGATGGCTTTTCTTCTAATGACTTAAGGGAGAAAAGAGTCAAAATCTGTGTACAAGGGAGATAACTTTAAATTTAATTATCTTCCATATTACTCTAATGTTTAATCGTTTATTTAATACTTCAGTCAGGAGATTTACAAATAGTAGAACTACTTACTATATGGGCATTTAAATGACATCCCAGTTTATATAACAATGAATGTCAGATGTCATTCAAATTATTACCAACTTCTGGGAATTTTGATTTTCAATGTACTTTCAATGCAATTAATGTACAAAAAAAAAAAAAAAATAGAAAGAAAAAGATCTGTTTACATAAGACAAAAAAAAAAATTGCATTTTGTTTTTCTTTGATATCTATTATATTAAATGATTTCAAACTACATAAAGCAGTTGAAATAAATTTTGAATAGGCTACTTTTTTTGAGCATCCTAACAGCTGAGAGATAATAATACAAATATATTATCAAGAAGGAATATTTTTATACAAATTAGATTTACGACAAATGCAGATGGAGAAAAATAGCTCAGTGTTTTTGAAACTAATAGAGTTTATATTGTGTGTGTGTATATATATATATATATATATATATTATGTGTATGTGTGTATATAGATATGTTGTGTGTGTGTGTGTGTGTATAGATATATTATGTGTGTGTGTATATATATATATATATATATATATATATACACACACACTAAGTATATGATTGGTGTATATGGAATGAATTCCAATAACCAACAATTACTATTCTTAAAAGAGTGCTCAATACAGAGTAGAGCAGATATAATTATTTATTTAACAATTATAACATAAATATGTTATAAAATCACTACAAAATAGCCATTTTGTTTCAACACCTGGGGTGTCTTATCAATGATGATGTTGAATGTAAAATAAATCTAGAATATATATATATTAGTGAATATGCATAATATTGAACGTTGATAGTATGACTTGGAGTTTCATGCTATTGACATTGGATATTATGTATATTCACTAATATATACTTTTAGCTTTTTTACATTGAGCATTGTATTTATAACACCTGTGGAAGAATTATATTTATAAATACATAAAGTTTTTCATGCGTGTATGTATGTATGTTTTTTATTATCATATACACGATATATACATACATATACACACACACACACATATATATGAATGAGAGAGTATATGTTTAAGTATGGGTGCATATATATATATTTATAGCATGTCTTTCTGTGTGCAGGTATATTTACTGTCTTTGTACATGTTTGTGTTTTTTATCATTTTAAACATTATTTTTAGCGGATACTCATATTTTATTTATTAAAGTGTATCTTTATTTTCATCTACCAGCCGGAATGTTCAAGAGATCTTATTAAAAGAAAAATTTAGGCTCCCTGGCAAAATCTAAACCTGCATCCTTCTGGGTAGAGGGAGCTAGTGTGGATGAGGGTGAGAGGGGGGAGAGTCAGCTTGGGTACTTTATGGATGGTGTACTCTTCTATTTAGTAACAGAGTATATTCAGCTACACAGAGATTATAGTATGTTAGAGAGAAATATTGGGAGGTGATCTATGGGGTTATATATTAATTCTATTTGTGCTATTTAGTTTGCTGTTAAATCTGCCCAGACAAAAGTATTTTGAGGCACAAAATCCATTTATCTTCATGTACTATTGTGTGTATATATAAGTAAAAGACACCAGTGTTAAACAAAATATGTTTCTATGGCTTATAACTTCTGGATTTATTTATAAATATAAATTTATGTACTACTTAGAATTTTGCAAAATAAAAACTTGGCATCCCTAAAAAATAACTTTGCAATATTTTTAATTAAAAAAAAATATTTTATTTAAAAAATAAGAATAAATTTTAATTTTGTATAAAAAATAAGAATAAATATACAATAAAATTTTTGTATAAAAAATCTATTAATTCCTTAAAAATTACTTTGTTTTGGATATGAAAATAAATTTAGCAGATATAGACATTGAAAGTCTCAAAACAAATGTTCATTTCTTAAATAAGGTAAGTGAGTTTTGCTTTGCTGTAATGGAGTTTAAGGCTAAATGGTAAAGTGTATGGCTTGAAAAGACTTTCCAAGTTTAATGGGAATACAGGCTTTTATTCACATATTCTTTAATAAGATTTTCAAACACATGTACCCACTAAATTTAAATCTTATAGTTATAAATATAAACAGTGGCCTACTAAACCTAAACAAAAGTTAATTTCTAAAAGCAGGATATGAAAACAAATTCATACTACACTACAACAAACCTACAGACACTTCTATATTTCAAAAACCCAAAACAGATATCATCCCATAACCTAAATCTAATAAACTATATTTCAAAAAAAACCTAAATTTAGACACACAGAAAATAAAAAAAATATAAATAAATTAAAACAAGTTAAAGGTCAAAACTATAAATAGCCTAAAACATTCACTGTAAATAAAAAAAGAAGGGAAGCACAATATCTCATTTTCATAAACCTTCAGTGGCCTACATAGGGAATACATGAAAAGCGTCATGACACATGGTCCAAAGATCACCTTAAATGTGAAATTCAGAGTCACCATACAGTGTTGATTTATATATCAATAATATCAACTATGAACTTGGACATAATATCTTGACTGTGATTTGAAAAATGAAAACATTATATAAATGCATAGATGCAACAAACTATTTCTTATTTAACAGTTAAAATATTTCATCCTTAAAAATGGCTAAATGTATAGCCGATAACGCTTGGAAAAAAGAACATTAGGATAGTTTTTCTATAATTTATTATCTGAAAAGAAAATTATTAGATCGCATGAAAAAATTGTATAAAAAACTAAATTAAAACTCCTTGTCTGTCATATCCAATGAAATGTGATGAAAGAAGGATTGCTGCCTAAATACACAAGTTTTATATATATATATATATATATATATATATATATATATATATATATTGCTCTTCACAACTTCCTATACTGATAAAAAACAAAACTATTCAATATATATTCTATTGGTCTTCCAAATAAAATATATTTTTAACTGTTAAAATTTGAATGTTTAACTGAATCTTAATAATTGGTGAAAAACAATCATGATAATATTACATTCCTTAAAATCACCTGACCCAATACATAAAAAAATGTTGGCATATATGAAATTAATATCTTGCAAAGTCCTTACTATTAGAAGGTTTACACGTGTGAGTTTTAATATATTTTTTCCTAATTATTATTGAAGCCTGTCTTTTCATCTTTCAAATTTGTAAACATATTTGAAGAGTCAATAATTGTCATAACACAGACACTATCACATGGTGATACCAAATCAAGAGAGATAACTAGTACAACAAAATTCTACAAGAATAGACACATATATATATATATATATATATATATATATATATATATATATATATATATATATGTGTGTGTGTGTGTGTGTGTGTGTGACAGTGTGGACATAGGATCAAAGTCATTTTTAATGGATTGCAATACTAGAACATTAAATACTTCACTTCAATCAATGATCCACTATAGATATGTACTAAGCTCAACTTAGTCTGACACAACACCACAAATATGGAGCCATCACAGTGATAATGAACAAGCTCCAGTAATCTGTGCAGGTTTGTTAACATAGCTTTACAATAATTTCCCAACATGCTTCTGGGAATATAAAATTGTATAATCATAGTAAATTTTATTGACATGAAAATCAAATTAATAAGCTGAATTCAGATTTCAGACTATTGCATTAACTTTGCACAAATGCCATAGGAAGTAAACGTAACCATCTCTTCTGTTTCAGATATGCATAAAAATAATAGCGTAAACTAGGTTCTTTATACTTTAGGGCACCCAGTTTAAGAGCAAGACAACTCTGAATTCAAACACTCTGCCAACATGACATGGGCTAGCATGGCAGAGTGTTTTATCACTCTCTATATCTGACAGACAGGGGCCAATCGTATGTTTTTGTTAAAGATGCCAAGCTGAAATTGCTACAAAAAATATTTTTACACAGGCAAATCTTTTCAACTGACACAAGCCTTCTTCACATTTTTTTTTTAAATACAACCATCAAAGAATAACCAATTCTAAAATGACATGAAACAGAACTCACTACACAGACATCAACTGGCGCTTTTAATCTAAACTCTGGTCAACAATATTACACTAAGTGCTTTTTACTCCAGACACTGCATTCATATTATGCAAAACATTTTTGGTTTGTTTGTTTTTTGTTTGCACTATATCAACCTATATGGGTTATTTGGTGCCAAAATCTAAATATTACAAACATTATAATTTATTCAAGAAATGATAATATTTCAGGATTAAATTATAATTACTTAGCTATTTTTTTTTTTTTAACAAATAATCTTACAAAATCAAACAAAAGAGTGAAAATTTGTTTCCCCTTAAAAAGAAATGAGATTAATCATAGCAAATGTTTTTTTTTTTTTTTTTTTTTTTTTTTTTTAATTTTTGACAATGTATGCCATGACTTCAATTTTACTATAAAATGTATTGTTGGTTATTTTCTATAAAATGTATTTTTAGAAAATGTATTATTGGTAATTTTTTTTACTATAAAAAACGTATTTTTATATTTTCCTAGTGTTTTGATTTTTGTTTGAAAAACAACAACAATTGTGGTGGGGCACTGTTTACCCTTCCCAAGCTGGGAACCCAACAGATGCTACCACACTAGGTCAGGGAAGACTTACCCAAAACAACAACAATTAAAAATTGGTTCCATACTCTTCATAACCTACAATGTTAAATCAGAGGCCTTTTGCAAGATGTTTATTGTCATACCAAGGACTATTTCATTGATGTGGAGGTCTTACCTCTGCAGAGATGCAATTGAATATTCTACAGCCCCAGCAAACAGGGTTCAAATCAGGTGAACTATTTTAATAAAAAAGAAAATCTCAATTAGCTCATAATAAATATAAATATATATATATATATAGCAAATGTTTCTTAGGTTTTAGTCAACATTTTACTTTGCTGGGTGCTTTTATCACCGTATATGTTCAATTAACATGCCAAAATTAGACTATATTAGAATTCATGTCTCAATTAACTCCAACAACAAATGGATATATATATATATAGCAATGCCAATGACTACATAATAAATAGGTTTTAGTGGGACTATCCTTCTTCAGAAACCTTGTTATTAACACGCAAATTACAAACAAAGAAATGTACCAGATAATAGAATTCACTTATCACTTGAGGACATTCAACAATAGCAACCTTCAAAATGGACAGCATATATAACTTGAAGAGAAAATGATGACATAATCAAGATGTTAACATTCCATTCCACTTCAAATATAAGGATCGAGGAACATTAATCCTAAAAGAGTTTATAATAGTCATTTCAGACTTAATAAATGTGTCCTTGATTCACAACCAAAATTAAATTGATAGCAGATACAACTCGAAAGAGGAATTGATGACATAATCAAGATGTTAATATTCATACCACTAAATATAAGGATCGTATACCCATTAATCCCAAAAGAGCGATAATAGTTAACAGACTTAATAAATGTGTCCTGATTACAAATCAACCACTAAATTGATAGCAGATGTAACCGAAGAGGAATTGATGACAATCAAGATACAATATTCCATACCACTTCAAATATAAGGATCGAGGAAATTTCCATTAACCCTAAAAGAGCTTATACAGTTAACTAGATCAATAAATGTCCACAAGCACCAAAATTAAATGATAGCATGCAACTGAAGAGAAACATACATAATCAAGATAAGTAATATTCCATTCCATCAAATATAAGGATCGAGGAAATTTCATTAATCCGGAAAGAAATATAGTTACTAGACTTAGCAAATGTGTCCTGATTAAGCAAACCAAAATTAAATTGATAGCAGATGTAACTGGAAGAGAAAATGATGTCCGACATAATCAAGATGTTAATATTCCATACCATCAAATATAAGGATCGGAGGAAATTTCCATTAATCCCGAAAAGAAAGCGATAATAGTTACTAGACTTAATAAATGTGTCCTTGATTACAAAAACAAAAATTAAATTGATAGCAGATGCAAATCAAAGAGGAAATGATGACATAATCAAGATGTTAATATTCCATACCACTTCAAATATAAGGATCGGGAGGAAATACTCATTAATCCTGAAAGAGCGTATAATAGAACTAGACTTAATAAATGTGTCCTTGATTGCTAAACCAAAACCAAATTGAGGCAGATGTAAACTGGAAGAGAAAATGATACATAATCAAGATGCCAATATTCCATTCCACTTCAAATATAAGGATCCCGGAAAGAGGAAAATTTCCATAATAAAATCCCTAGATGCAAAAAGAAATGATGACATAATCAAGATGTTAACATTCCAGACTTCAAATATAAGGATCGGTGAAATTTCCATTAATCTTGATACTAGCTAAATGTGTCCTTTGATTACAAACCAAAATTAAAATTGGATAGCAGATAACCGAAGAGGAAATTGACATAATCAATGTTAAATATTCCATTCCACTAAAATATAAGGATCTGGAGGAAATTCTCCATTAATCCCGGAAAGAAAGGATAACAGTTACTAGACTTAATAAATGTGTCCTTTGATTACAACCAAAATTAAATTGGATAGCAGATGTAACCGAAGAGGAAATGATGACATAATCAAGATGTTAACATTCCATACCACTTCAAATATAAGGATCGGGAGGAAATTTCCAATAATCCCGAAAAGAGACTTAATAAATGTGTCCTTGATTGCTAAATCAAAATTAAATTGGATAAATAACCGAAGAGAAATATAATCCTTGATTCCATACCATCAAATATAAGGATCGGGAAAATTCCAAATCCCGGAAAGAGGATAGACTTAATAAATGTGTCCTTGATGCAAATGGATAGAAGAAGGAAAAATGATGACAATCAAGATGTTAACATTCCATACCACTTCAAATATAAGGATCGAGGAAATTTCCATTATCCCAAAAGAGCGATAATAGTTACTAGGATTACAAACAAAATTAAAATTGACAAGATGTGTCCTTTGATCAAGATACAAACTAAAATATAAGGATAAAATTGATAGTTACAGATGATTGCCAAACAAAATTAAATTGAAGAGGAAATGATTGAGGAAACGACGACATAATCGCATGTTAACATTCCATACCACTCAAAATATAAGGATCGGGAGGAAAAATTTCCATTAAATCCCGATAATAAAAGAGCAACCAAAATTAAATTGGATAGCAGATGCAACCGAAGAGTGTGATGACATAATCAAGAGACAATATTACCAATGTGTCCTTGACTTAAAAAACTGATTACAAAAAAAATTAAATTGATACAGATGCAACCGGAAGAGGAAATGATGACATAATCAAGATGTTAACATTCCATTCCACTTCAAATATAAGGATCGGGAGGAAATTTCATTAATCCCGGAAAGAGCGATAATAACTAGTTAATGTGTTCTGATTAGACCAAATAAATGTGTCCTTGACAGAACAAGACAAACCAAAATTAAATCCCCGAAAGAGCGATAATAGTTACTAGACTTAATAAATGTGGAAGAACCAAAAAAAATGAGCAGATGTAAATCAAGAGGAAATGATATAATCAAGATGTTAACATTCCATACCACCAAATATTCGGGAGGAAAATAATCTTGGAGGATCGGGAGGACTGGGCGTCCAAAATAAATCCCGAAGAGGAAATGAGCATAATCAAGATGTTAACATTCCAGACCAATTTCAAATATAAGGATCGGGAGGAATTTCCATTAATCTTGGAAAGAATGACTGAATAAATGTGTCCTTGATTACAACCAAAATTAAATTGGATAGCAGATGTAAACTGAAGAGGAAATGATGATAATCAAGATGTTAACATTCCATACCACTTCAAAAATATAAGGATCGGGAGGAAATTTCCATTAATCTTAAAAGAGCGATAATAGTTACTAGACTTAATAAATGTGTGATTGCCAAACCAAAATTAAAATTGATAGCAGATGTTCAAAGAGGAAATGATGACATAAAAAATTCAAATTGATAGCAGATGCAACCGGAAAGAGCATAAATTGACTTAATAAATGTGTCCTTGACCAAAATTAAATTGATAGCAATCGAAAGAAATGATGGCAATCAAGACATATCCATACCACTTCAAATATAAGGATCGGGAGGAAATTTCCCATTAATCTTGGAAAGGATAATAACTAGACTTATTAAATGTGTCCTTGATTAAGCAACCAAAAATTAAACTGGAAGAGTAAGAGAAAAAATGACATAATCAACCATTCCATAATTTCGAGGAAATTTCCATTAATCCCGAAAGTGTCCTTAATAAATGTGTCCTTGAAACCAAACCAAAATTAAATTGATAGCAGAGGTAAAGAGAAAATGATGACACAATCAAGATGTTAACATTCCATACCACTTCAAATATAAGGATCGGGGGAAATTTCCATTAATCTTGGAAAAGAGCGATAATAGTTACTAGACTTAATAAATGTGTCCTGATTAAGCAAACTAAAATTAAAATTGATAGCAGATGCAACTGAAGAGGAAAATGACATAATCAAGATGTTAACATTCCATTCCACTTCGCTAAATATAAGGATAGGGAGGAAATTTCCATTAATCCCAAAAGAGCGAAAATAGTTACTAGACTTAATAAATGTGTCCTTGATTACAACCAAAATTAAATTTAGATGTAACAAAATCAAGATGTTAAATTAAACTTCGATAAGATCGGGAGTGAAATTTCATTAATCCTGGAAAGAGCGATAATGATGATAACCGAAAAATTAAATTGGACGATAACTGGAAGAGGAAATGATGACATAATCAAGATGTTAACATTCCATACCAAATATAAGGATCGGGGAAATTTCATTAACTTTGGAAAGAGGAAATAGTTACTTAGACTTAATAAATGTGTCCTTGATTACAAACCAAATTAAATTGGATAGCTGATGTAACCGGAAGAGAAAACATGACATAATCAAGATGTTAACATTCCATACCACCAAATATAAGGATCGGGAGAAATTTCCACAATCGGAAAGAGCTATTAAAGCTAGACTTAATAAATGTCCTTGATTAAGCAACCAAAATGTTCGATAGCAGATGTAACCGGGAAGAGAAAATGATGACACAATCAAGATGTTAACATCTATACCACTTCAAATATAAGGATCAAGAAAATTTCCATTAATCTTGGAAAGAAGGACAGTTACTAGACTTAATAATGTGTCCTGATTAAGCAATCCAAACAAATTGATAGCAGATGTAACCGATGAGAAAAATGATGACATAATCAAGATAATATTCCATACCACTTCAAATATAAGGATCGGGGAAATTTCCATTAATCTTGGAAAGAGCGATATATTGAAGCGCTAGACTTAATAAATGTCCTTGATTGCTAAACCAAAATTAAATTGGATGTTAGATGTAACCGAAGAGAAAATGATGACATAATCAAGATGTTAACATTCCATACCACTTCCAAATATAAGGACGGGAGGAAATTTCCATAATCCTGGAAAGAGCGATAATAGTTACTAGACTTAATAAATGTGTCCTTGATTGCTAAACTAAACAATCGGATAGCAGATGTAACCGGAAGAGGAAATGGGATGACATAATCAAGATGTTAACATTCCATACCACTTCAAATATAAGGATCGAGGAAATTTCCATTAATCTTGGAAAGAGCGACATTAGTTACTAGACTTATTAAATGTGTCCTTTGATTAAGCAAACCAAAATTAAATGATAGCAGATGCAAATCCGAAAGAGAAACGATGACACAATCAAGATGTTAACATTCCATACCACTTCAAATATAAGGATCGGGAGAAATTTCCATTAATCCGGAAAGATGTATAATAGTTACTAGACTTAATAAATGTCCTTGATTACAAACCAAATTAAATTGATATAGATAAACTGGAAGAGAAATGATGACATAATCAAGAGTTATTCCTAGACTAAATTAGGATAAATCTTGGAAAGAGCTTATTAATAGTTACTAGACTTAATAAATGTGTCCTTGATTACAAACCAAAATTAAATTGATAGCAGATGTAACCGAAGAGAAAATGATGACATAATCAAGATGTTAACATTCCATTCCACTTCAAATATAAGGATCGGGAGGAAATTTCCATTAATCCCGTGGAAAGAGTATATAATAGTTACTAGACTTAATAAATGTGTCCTTGATTACAACCAAAATTAAAATTGGATAGCAGAACAACCGGAAGAGAAATGATGACATAATCAAGATGTTAACATTCCATTCCACTTCAAATATAAGATCGGGAGGAAATTTCCCCATTAATCCTGGAAAGAGGATAGTTTACTAGACTTAATAAATGTCCTGATTAAGCAACCAAAATTAAATTGGATAGCAGATGTAACCGAAGAGGAATTGATGACATAATCAAGATGTTAACATTCCATACCACTTCAAATATAAGGATCGGGAGGAAATTTCTTTTAATCCTGAAAAAGAGCGATAATAAAGTTACTAGAACAAAATTATTGGATAGCAATGTGTCCGGAAGAGGAAATGATGATAATCAAGATGTTAAACCAAAATTAAATTGATAGCAGATTTCCATTAATCCCGAAAAAAAGAGCGATAAATGATGACATAATCAAGATGTTGAACAGATGTCCATTCCACATAATCAAGATGTTAAATACCATTCAAATAAGGATCGGGAGGAAATTTCCATTAATCCCGGAAAGAGCGATAATAGTTACTAGACTTAATAAATGTGTCCTTGATTACAAACCAAAATTAAATTGATAGCAGATGTAACCGGAAGAGGAAATGATGACATAATCAAGATGTTAACATTCCATACTAAATATTCAAATATAAGGATCGAGGAAATTTCCATTAATCCTGGAAAGAGCGATACATAATAGTTACATTAGACTTAATAAATGTGTCCATTAATGATTAAGCGATACCAAAAAATTAAATTGATAGCAGATGATAACCGGGAAGAGAAAATGATGACATAATCAAGATGTTAACATTCCATACCACTTCAAATATAAGGATCAGGAGGAAATTTCCATTAATCCGGAAAGAGCGATAATAGTTACTAGACTTAATAAATGTGTCCTTGATTAAGCAAACCAAAATTAAAATTGGATAGCAGATAACCGAAGAGAAATGATGACATAATCAAGATGTTAACATCCATACCACATCAAAATATAAGGATCGGGGGAAATTTCCATTAATCGAAAGAGCGATGACATAATCAAGAGTTACTAGACTTAATAAATACTAATCCTGATACTAGTTAAAAACCAAAATTAAATTGATAGCAGATGTAACCGAAGAGAAAAATGATGACATAATCAAGATGTTAACATTCCATACCACACTTCAAATATAAGGATCGGGAGAAATTTCCATTAATCCCGAAAAAGAGCGATAAAGTTACTAGACTTAATAAATATGTCCTTGATTAAGCAAACCAAAAATTAAATTGGATAGCAGATGTAACCGGAAGAGGAAATGATGACATAATCAAGATGTTAACATTCCATACCACTTCAAATATAAGGATTGGGAGGAAATTTCCATTAATCCTGGAAAGAGCGATAATAGTTACTAGACTTAATAAATGTGTCCTTGATTAAGCAAACCAAAATTAAATTGATAGCAGATGTAACCGGAAGAGAAAATGATGACATAATCAAGATGTTAACATTCCATACCACTTCAAATATAAGGATCGGGAGGAAATTTCCATTAATCCCGGAAGACTTAATATAAGATTAAGTTAGATTGGATAGACTTAATAAATGTGTCTTCAAATATTGATTCCGTAATCGAAAACGATAATAAAATTAAAATTGGATAAATTAAATTGGATAACCGGAAGAGAAAATGATGACATAATCAAGATGTTAACATTCCATACCACTTCAAAATATAAGGATCGGGAGGAAATTTCCATTAATCCCCTGGAAAGAGCGATAATAGTTACTAGACTTAATAAATGTGTCCTGATTAAGCAACCAAAATTAAATTGATAGCAGATGTAACCGGAAGAGGAAATGATGACATAATCAAGATGTTAACATTCCATACCACTTCAAATATAAGGATCGGGAGGAAATTTCCATTAATCCCGAAAGAGCGATAATAGTTACTAGACTTAATAAATGTGTCCTTGATTAAGCAACCAAAATTAAATTGATAGCAGATGTAACGGAAGGAATGATGACATAATCAAGATGTTAACATTCCATACCGCTTCAAAAATGATGATTTCCATAATCCTGGAAAAGTTTATAATAGTTAACTTAATAAATGTCCATACCAAAATTCAAATTGGATAAGGATCGGGAGGAAATAATCAAGATGTTAACATTCCATTCCACTTCAAAAATAAGGATCAGGAGGAAATAGTTACTGGAAAGAGGATTACTAGACTTAATAAATGTGTCCTTGATTAGAAAAACCAAAATTAAATTGAGCAGATGTAAACCGGAAGAGAAAAATGATGACATAATCAAGATGTTAACATTCCATTCCACTTCAAATATAAGGATCGGGAGGAAATTTCCATTAATCCTGGAAAGAGCGTATAATAGTTACTAGACTTAATAAATGTCCTTGATTGCCAAACCAAATTAAATTGGATAGCAGATGTAACCGGAAGAGGAAATGATGACATAATCAAGATGTTAACATTCCATTCCACTTCAAATATAAGGATCGGGAGGAAATTTCCATTAATCCCGGAAAGAGCGATAATAGTTACTAGACTTAATAAATGTGTCCTTGATTAAGCAACCAAAATTAAATTGGATAGCAGATGTAACCGGAAGAGGAAATGATGACATAATCAAGATGTTAACATTCCATACCACTTCAAATATAAGGATCGGGAGGAAATTTCCATTAATCCCGGAAAGAGCGATAATAGTTACTAGACTTAATAAATGTGTCCTTGATTAAGCAAACAAAAAATTAAATTGGATAGCAGATGTAACCGGAAGAGGAAATGATGACATAATCAAGATGTTAACATTCCATTCCACTTCAAATATAAGGATCGGGAGGAAATTTCCATTAATCCTGGAAAGAGCGATAATAGTTACTAGACTTAATAAATGTGTCATGATTAAGCAAACCAAAATTAAATTGATAGCAGATGTAACCGAAGAGGAAATGATGACATAATCAAGATGTTAAATATCCATCTCCACTTCAAATATAAGGATCGGGAGGAAATTTCCATTAATCCCGGAAAGAAGCGATAATAGTTACTAGACTTAATAAATGTGTCCTTTGATTAAGCAACCAAAATTAAATTGGATAGCAGATGTAACCGAAGAGAAAAATGATGACATAATCAAGATGTTAACATTCCATACCACTTCAAATATAAGGATGGGAGGAAATTTCCATTAATCCCGGAAAGCGATAATAGTTACTAGACTTAATAAATGTCCTTGATTAAACAAACAAAAATTAAATTGGATAGCAGATAACCGGAAGAGGAAATGATGACATAATCAAGATGTTAACATTCCCAATCCTTCAAATATAAGGATCGGGAGGAAATTTCCATTAATCCGGAAAGAAGGGACTAGACTTAATAAATGTGTCCTTGATAAGCAAACCAAAATTAAATTGATAGCAGATGTAACCGGAAGAGGAAATGATGACATAATCAAGATGTTAACATTCCATTCCACTTCAAATATAAGGATGGGAGGAAATTTCATTAATCCCGGAAAGAGCGATAATAGTTACTAGACTTAATAAATGTGTCCTTGATTAAGCAACCAAAATTAAATTGATAGCAGATGTAACCGGAAGAGGAAATGATGACATAATCAAGATGTTAACATTCCATACCACTTCAAATATAAGGATCGGGAGGAAATTTCCATTAATCCTGAAAGAGCGATAATAGTTACTAGACTTAATAAATGTGTCCTGATTAAGCTAAACCAAAATTAAATTGATAGCAGATGTAACCGGAAGAAAAAATGATGACATAATCAAGATGTTAACATTCCATACCAACTTCAAATATAAGGATCGGGAGGAAATTTCCATTAATCCCGGAAAGAGCGATAATAGTTACTAGACTTAATAAATGTGTCCTTGATTACAAACAAAAATTAAATTGATAGCAGATGTAACCGGAAGAGGAAATGATGACATAATCAAGATGTTAACATTCCATACCACTTCAAATATAAGGATCGGGAGGAAATTTCCATTAATCTGGGAAAGAGCGATAATAGTTACTAGACTTAATAAATGTGTCCTGATTAACAACCAAAATTAAATTGATAGCAGATGTAACCGAAGAGAAATGATGACATAATCAAGATGTTAACATTCCATACCACTTCAAATATAAGGATCGGGAGGAAATTTCCATTAATCCTGAAAGAGCGATAATAGTTACTAGACTTAATAAATGTGTCCTTGATTAAACCAAAATTAAATCAAAATTAAATTGATAGCAGATGTAACCGGAAGAGGAAATGATGACATAATCAAGATGTTAACATTCCATACCACTTCAAATATAAGGATCGGGAGGAAATTTCCATTAATCCTGGAAAGAGCGATAATAGTTACTAGACTTAATAAATGTGTCCTTGATTAAGCAAACCAAAAAATTAAATTGATAGCAGATGTAACCGGAAGAGAAAAATGATGACATAATCAAGATGTTAACATTCCATACCACTTCAAATATAAGGATCGAGGAAATTTCCATTAATCCTGGAAAGAGCGATAATAGTTACTAGACTGACAATGTGTCCCGGATTAAGCAAACCAAAATTAAATGTGTCCGATTAATCAAGATGTTAAACCAAAATTAAATTGGATAGCAGATGTAACCGAAGAGAAAATGATGACATAATCAAGATGTTAACATTCCATACCACTTCAAATATAAGGATCGGGAGGAAATTTCCATTAATCTTGGAAAGAGTCCTTTACAAACCAAAATTAATAGCAGTTACTGAGACTTAATAAATGTCCTTGATCGGAGGAAATTTCCAATCCTGGAAAAACCAAAATTAAATTGATAGCAGATGTAACCGGAAGAGAAAATGATGACATAATCAAGATGTTAACATTCCATACCACTTCAAATATAAGGATCGGAGGAAATTTCCATTAATCCCGGAAAGAGCGATAATAGTTACTAGACTTAATAAATGTGTCCTTGATTACAAACCAAAATTAAATTGGATAGCAGATGTAACCGAAGAGAAAAATGATGACATAATCAAGATGTTAATATTCCATTCCACTTCAAATATAAGGATCGGGAGGAAATTTCCATTAATCCTGGAAAGAGCGATAATAGTTACTAGACTTAATAAATGTCCTTGATTAAGCAAACCAAAATTAAATTGGATAGCAGACAACCGGAAGAGGAAATGATGACATAATCAAGATGTTAACATTCCATTCCACTTCAAATATAAGGATCGGAGGAAATTTCCATTAATCCTGAAAAGAGTTACTAGATAATAAAGTTACAAAATTAGACTTAGATAAATGTGTCCTTTGATTATTCCAAACTTCAAAATTCGGGAGAAAAATTGATAGCAGATGTAAACCGAAGAGAAAATGATGACATAATCAAGATGTTAACATTCATTCCACTTCAAATATAAGGATCGGAGGAAATTTCCATTAATCCTGGAAAGAGCGATAATAGTTACTAGACTTAATAAATGTGTCCTTGATTAAGCAACCAAAATTAAATTGGATAGCAGATGTAACCGGAAGAGGAAAATGATGACATAATCAAAGATGTTAACATTCCATTCCACTTCAAATATAAGGATCGGAGGAAATTTCCATTAATCCTGGAAAAAAAGCGATAATAGTTACTAGACTTAATAAATGTGTCCTTGATTAACAAACCAAAATTAAATGGATAGCAGATGTAACCGGAAGAGAAAAATGATGACATAATCAAGATGTTAACATTCCATTCCACTTCAAATATAAGGATCGGGAGGAAATTTCCATTAATCCGGAAAGAGCGATAATAGTTACTAGACTTAATAAATGTGTCCTTGATTAACAACCAAAATTAAATTGATAGCAGATGTAACCGGAAGAGGAAAATGACATAATGTTAACATAATCAAGATCGGGAGAAATTTCCATTAATCCCGAAAGAGCGATAATATTCCATTAAACCACAACCAAATTAAATTGGATAGCAGATAACCGGAAGAGGAAATGATGACATAATCATTAATCCGAGAAATTTGCCTAATCCCGGAAAGAGTTATAATAGTTACTAGACTTAATAAATGTCCTGATTAAGCAAACCAAAATTAAATTGGATAGCAGTAGCAGATGTAACCGGAAGAGGAAATGATGACATAATCAAGATGTTAACATTCCATACCACTTCAAATATAAGGATCGGGAGGAAATAATTCCAAAAATCCAGACTTAAAAAGAGCGATTACAAACCAAAATAAAATAGTTACGAAGAGAAATGATGACTTAATAAATGTGTCCTTGATTAAGGCAAGGAAAATTAAATTGATAATAGTTACAGATAATAACCGGAAAAAATTAAAATGATGAGATAATCGAAAGATGTTAACAAGATGTTAATTCCATACCACTTCAAATATAAGGATCGGGAGGAAATTTCCATTAATCCTGGAAAGAGCGATAATAGTTACTAGACTTAATAAATGTGTCCTTGATTAAGCAACCAAAATTAAATTGGATAGCAGATGTAACCGGAAGAGGAAAATGATGACATAATCAAGATGTTAACATTCCATACCACTTCAAATATAAGGATCGGGAGGAAATTTCCATTAATCCCCCGAAAGAGCGATAATAGTTACTAGACTTAATAAATGATAGCAGATTTTTGATTAATGACATAACCAAGAAATTAAATTAAGGATTAGATGTCCCGAAAGAGCGATAAATTATAGACATAATCAAGATGATTAACAAATTAAATTGGATACAGATGCAACGGAAAGGAAATAAGACATCTGGAGAAATTCCATACCATTCAAATATAAGGATCGGGAGGAAATTTCCATTAAAAAGCGATAATAGTTACTAGACTTAATAAATGTGTCCTTGATTAAAACCAAAATTAAATTGGATAGCAGATGTAAACCGGAAGAGAATGATGACATAATCAAGATGTTAACATTCCATACCACTTCAAATATAAGGATCGGGAGGAAATTTCCATTAATCCGGAAAAGCGATAATAGTTACTAACTTAATAAATGTGTCCTTGATTAAAACCAAAATTAAATTGGATAGCAGATGTAACCGAAGAGAAAATGATGACATAATCAAGATGTTAACATTCCATTCCACTTCAAATATAAGGATCGGGAGGAAATTCCATTAATCCCGGAAAGAGCGATAATAGTTACTAGACTTAATAAATGTGTCCTTGATTAAGCAACCAAAATTAAATTGATAGCAGATGTAACCGGAAGAGGAATGATGACATAATCAAGATGTTAACATTCCATTCCACTTCAAATATAAGGATCGGGAGGAAATTTCCATTAATCCCGGAAAGAGCGATAATAGTTACTAGACTTAATAAATGTGTCCTTGATTAAACCAAAATTAAATTGGATAGCAGATGTAACCGGAAGAGGAAATGATGACATAATCAAGATGTTAACATTCCATTCCACTTCAAATATAAGGATCGGGAGGAAATTTCCATTAATCTTGGAAAGAGCGATAATAGTTACTAGACTTAATAAATGTGTCCTTGATTAAGCAACCAAAATTAAATTGGATAGCAGATGTAACCGGAAGAGGAAATGATGACATAATCAAGATGTTAACATTCCATACCACTTCAAATATAAGGATCGGGAGGAAATTTCCATTAATCCCGAAAGAAGATAATAGTTACTAGACTTAATAAATGTGTCCTGATTAAGCAACCAAAATTAAATTGGATAGCAGATGTAACCGGAAGAGGAAATGATGACATAATCAAGATGTTAACATTCCATACCACTTCAAATATAAGGATCGGGAGGAAATTTCCATTAATCCCGGAAAGAGCGATAATAGTTACTAGACTTAATAAATGTGTCCTTGATTAACCAACAAAAATTAAATTGGATAGCAGATGTAACCGGAAGAGGAAATGATGACATAATCAAGATGTTAACATTCCATTCCACTTCAAATATAAGGATCGGGAGGAAATTTCCATTAATCCCGAAAGAGCGATAATAGTTACTAGACTTAATAAATGTGTCCTTGATTACAAACCAAAATTAAATTGATATAGATGTAACCGGAAGAGGAAATGATGACATAATCAAGATGTTAATATTCCATACCACTTCAAATATAAAGGATCAGGAGGAATTTCCATTAATCTGGAAAGAGCGATAATAGTTACTAGACTTAATAAATGTGTCCTTGATTAAGCAAACCAAAATTAAATTGGATAGCAGATGTAACCGGAAGAGGAAATGATGACATAATCAAGATGTTAACATTCCATACCACTTCAAATATAAGGATCGGGAGGAAATTTCCATTAATCCTGGAAAGAGCGATAATAGTTACTAGACTTAATAAATGTGTCCTTGATTAACAAATCAAAATTAAATTGGATAGCAGATGTAACCGGAAGAGGAAATGATGACATAATCAAGATGTTAACATTCCATACCACTTCAAATATAAGGATCGGGAGGAAATTTCCATTAATCCTGGAAAGAGCGATAATAGTTACTAGACTTAATAAATGTGTCCTTGATTAAGCAAACCAAAATTAAATTGGATAGCAGATGTAACCGGAAGAGAAATGATGACATAATCAAGATGTTAACATTCCATACCACTTCAAAATATAAGGATCGAGGAAATTCCATTAATCCCGGAAAGAGCGATAATAGTTACTAGACTTAATAAATGTGTCCTGATTGCAAAACCAAAATTAAATTGATAGCAGATAATAACCGGAAGAGGAAATGATGACATAATCAAGATGTTAACATTCCATACCACTTCAAATATAAGGATCGAGGAAATTTCCATTAATCCTGGAAAGAGCGATAATAGTTACTAGACTTAATAAATGTGTCCTTGATTAAAAACCAAAATTAAATTGATAGCAGATGTAACCGGAAGAGGAAATGATGACATAATCAAGATGTTAACATTCCATACCACTTCAAATATAAGGATCGGGGAAATTTCCATTAATCGAAAAAAGAGCGATAATAGTTACTAGACTTAATAAATGTGTCCTTGATTGCCAACCAAAATTAAATTGATAGCAGATGTAACCGGAAGAGGAAATGATGACATAATCAAGATGTTAACATTCCATACCACTTCAAATATAAGGATCGGGAGGAAATTTCCATTAATCCTGGAAAGAGCGATAATAGTTACTAGACTTAATAAATGTGTCCTTGATTAAGCAACCAAAATTAAATTGGATAGCAGATGTAACCGGAAGAGGAAATGATGACATAATCAAGATGTTAACATTCCATACCACTTCAAATATAAGGATCGGGAGGAAATTTCCATTAATCCCGAAAAGAGCGATAATAGTTACTAGACTTAATAAATGTGTCCTTGATTAAGCAACCAAAATTAAATTGGATAGCAGATGTAACCGGAAGAGAAAATGATGACATAATCAAGATGTTAACATTCCATACCACTTCAAATATAAGGATCGGGAGGAAATTTCCATTAATCTTGGAAAGAGCGATAATAGTTACTAGACTTAATAAATGTGTCCTTGATTAAGCAACCAAAATTAAATTGGATAGCAGATGTAACCGGAAGAGGAAATGATGACATAATCAAGATGTTAACATTCCATACCCTTCAAATATAAGGATCGAGGAAATTTCCATTAATCCTGGAAAGAGCGATAATAAAACTTAATAAATGTGTCCTTGATTAAGCAACCAAAATTAAATTGATAGCAGATGTAACCGGAAGAGAAAATGATGACATAATCAAGATGTTAACATTCCATACCACTTCAAATATAAGGATCGGGAGGAAATTTCCATTAATCCCGAAAGAGCGATAATAGTTACTAGACTTAATAAATGTGTCCTTGATTAAGCAAACTGATTGATAAAAATTAAATTGGATAGCAGATGTAACCGGAAGAGGAAATGATGACATAATCAAGATGTTAACATTCCATACCACTTCAAATATAAGGATCGGGAGGAAATTTCCATTAATCCTGAAAAAAGAGCGATAATAGTTACTAGACTTAATAAATGTGTCCTTGATTACAAACCAAAATTAAATTGGATAGCAGATGTAACCGGAAGAGGAAATGATGACATAATCAAGATGTTAACATTCCATACCACTTCAAATATAAGGATGGGAGGAAATTTCCATTAATCCTGGAAAGAGCGATAATAGTTACTAGACTTAATAAATGTGTCCTTGATTACAAACCAAAATTAAATTGGATAGCAGATGTAACCGGAAGAGGAAATGATGACATAATCAAGATGTTAACATTCCATACCACTTCAAATATAAGGATCGGGAGGAAATTTCCATTAATCCTGGAAAGAGCGATAATAGTTACTAGACTTAATAAATGTGTCCTTGATTACAACCAAAATTAAATTGGATAGCAGATGTAACCGGAAGAGGAAATGATGACATAATCAAGATGTTAATATTCCATTCCACTTCAAATATAAGGATCGGGAGGAAATTTCATTAATCCTGGAAAGAGCGATAATAGTTACTAGACTTAATAAATGTGTCCTTGATTAAGCAAACCAAAATTAAATTGATAGCAGATGTAACCGGAAGAGAAAATGATGACATAATCAAGATGTTAACATTCCATACCACTTCAAATATAAGGATCGGGAGGAAATTTCCATTAATCCTCAAAAGAGCGATAATAGTTACTAGACTTAATAAATGTGTCCTTGATTAAGCAAACCAAAATTAAATTGGATAGCAGATGTAACCGGAAGAGGAAATGATGACATAATCAAGATGTTAACATTCCATACCACTTCAAATATAAGGATCGGGAGGAAATTTCCATTAATCCTGGAAAGAGCGATAATAGTTACTAGACTTAATAAATGTGTCCTTGATTAAGCAACCAAAAATTAAATTGGATAGCAGATGTAACCGGAAGAGAAAAATGATGACATAATCAAGATGTTAACATTCCATACCACTTCAAATATAAGGATCGGGAGGAAATTTCCATTAATCCTGGAAAGAGCGATAATAGTTACTAGACTTAATAAATGTGTCCTTGATTAAAAACCAAAATTAAATTGATAGCAGATGTAACCGGAAGAGGAAATGATGACATAATCAAGATGTTAACATTCCATTCCACTTCAAATATAAGGATCGGGAGGAAATTTCCATTAATCCTCAAAAGAGCGATAATAGTTACTAGACTTAATAAATGTGTCTTAAAAATGTGTCCCTTGATTGATAGCAGATGTAACCAAAATTAAATTGGATAGCAGATGTAACCGAAAGAGAAAATGATGACATAATCAAGATGTTAACATTCCATACCACTTCAAATATAAGGATGGGAGGAAATTTCCATTAATCCCGGAAAGAGCGATAATAGTTACTAGACTTAATAAATGTGTCCTTGATTAAACAACCAAAATTAAATTGGATAGCAGATGTAACCGGAAGAGGAAATGATGACATAATCAAGATGTTAACATTCCAGACTTCAAATATAAGGATCGGGAGAAATTTCCATTAATCCTGGAAAAGAGCGATGATTACTAGACTTAATAAAACCAAAAAAATTAAATTGGATAGCAGATGTAACCGGAAGAGGAAATGATGACATAATCAAGATGTTAACATTCCATACCACTTCAAATATAAGGATCGGGAGGAAATTTCCATTAATCCTGAAAAGAGCGATAATAGTTACTAGACTTAATAAATGTGTCCTTGATTAACAACCAAAATTAAATTGGATAGCAGATGTAACCGGAAGAGGAAATGATGACATAATCAAGATGTTAACATTCCATTCCACTTCAAATATAAGGATCGGGAGGAAATTTCCATTAATCTTGGAAAGAGAAAATGATGACGATAATAGTTACTAGACTTAATAGACTTAATCAATGTGTCCTTGATTAGCAAACCAAAATTAAATTGGATAGCAGATGTAACCGGAAGAGGAAATGATGACATAATCAAGATGTTAACATTCCATTCCACTTCAAATATAAGGATCGGGAGGAAATTTCCATTAATCTGAAAAGAGCGATAATAGTTACTAGACTTAATAAATGTGTCCTTGATTAAGCAACCAAAATTAAATTGGATAGCAGATGTAACCGAAGAGGAAATGATGACATAATCAAGATGTTAACATTCCATACCACTTCAAATATAAGGATCGGGAGGAAATTTCCATTAATCTTGGAAAGAGCGATAATAGTTACTAGACTTAATAAATGTGTCCTTGATTAAGCAACCAAAATTAAATTGGATAGCAGATGTAACGGAAGAGGAAAGATGAAATGATGTTAACATAATCAAGGATGAAATTCCATTAATTGGAAAAAGCATTCCTTAATAAATGTGTCCTTGATTAAGCAACCAAAATTAAAATTGGAAGCAGATGTAACCGGAAGAGGAAATGATGACATAATCAAGATGTTAACATTCCAATCCCTTCAAATATAAGATCGGGAGGAAATTTCCATTAAGAAAAGCGATAATAGTTACTAGACTTAATAAATGTGTCCTTGATTAAGCAAACCAAAATTAAATTGGATAGCAGATGTAACCCGAAGAGGAAATGATGACATAATCAAGATGTTAACATTCCATACCACTTCAAATATAAGGATCGGGAGGAAATTTCCATTAATCCTGGAAAGAGCGATAATAGTTACTAGACTTAATAAATGTGTCCTTGATTAAGCAAAACCAAAATTAAATTGATAGCAGATGTAACCGGAAGAGGAAATGATGACATAATCAAGATGTTAACATTCCATTCCACTTCAAATATAAGGATCGGGAGGAAATTTCCATTAATCCTGGAAAGAGCGATAATAGTTACTAGACTTAATAAATGTGTCCTTGATTAAGCAAACCAAAATTAAATTGGATAGCAGATGTAACCGGAAGAGGAAATGATGACATAATCAAGATGTTAACATTCCATTCCACTCAAAAATATAAGGATCGGGAGGAAATTTCCATTAATCCTGGAAAGAGCGATAATAGTTACTAGACTTAATAAATGTGTCCTTGATTAAGCAACCAAAATTAAATTGGATAGCAGATGTAACCGGAAGAGAAATGATGACATAATCAAGATGTTACTTCAAATATTCCATACCACTTCAAATATAAGGATGGGAGGAAATTTCCATTAATCCGGAAGAGGAAAGAGCGATAATAGTTACTAGACTTAATAAATGTGTCCTTGATTAAGCAACCAAAATTGTAACCGGAAGAGAAATGATGACATAATCAAGATGTTAACATTCCAAACTTCAAATATAAGGATAGGAGATTTCCATTAATCCGAAAAGAGCGAAATAGTTATGACTTAATAAATGTGTAATTCAAAAATTAAATTGGATAGCAGATTAACGGAAGAAAATTCATAATCAAGATAACATTCCATTCAAATATAAGGATCGGGAGGAAATTTCCATTAATCCTGGAAAGAGCGATAATAGTTACTAGACTTAATAAATGTGTCCTTGATTAAGCAACCAAAATTAAATTGGATAGCAGATGTAACCGGAAGAGAAATGATGACATAATCAAGATGTTAACATTCCATTCCACTTCAAATATAAGGATCGGGAGGAAATTTCCATTAATCCTGGAAAGAGCGATAATAGTTACTAGACTTAATAAATGTGTCCTTGATTAAGCAACCAAAATTAAATTGGATAGCAGATGTAACCGGAAGAGGAAATGATGACATAATCAAGATGTTAACATTCCATTCCACTTCAAATATAAGGATCGGGAGGAAATTTCCATTAATCCTGGAAAGAGCGATAATAGTTACTAGACTTAATAAATGTGTCCTTGATTAAGCAACCAAAATTAAATTGGATAGCAGATGTAACCGGAAGAGAAAATGATGACATAATCAAGATGTTAACATTCCATACCACTTCAAATATAAGGATCGGGAGGAAATTTCCATTAATCCCGAAAAGAGCGATAATAGTTACTAGACTTAATAAATGTGTCCTTGATTACACAACCAAAATTAAATTGGATAGCAGATGTAACCGGAAGAGAAATGATGACATAATCAAGATGTTAACATTCCATACCACTTCAAATATAAGGATCGGGAGGAAATTTCCATTAATCCTGGAAAGAGCGATAGTTACTAGACTTTAAATAGACAACCAAAATTAAATTGGATAGCAGATCCTTGATTAAATCAAACAAAATTCAAATTAAGGATAGCAGATGTAACTAGACGTCCTTGAAGACCAAAATGATGACATAATCAAGATGTTAACATTCCATTACCACTTCAAATATAAGGATCGGGAGGAAATTTCCATTAATCCCGGAAAGAGCGATAATAGTTACTAGACTTAATAAATGTGTCCTTGATTAAGCAAACAAAATTAAATTGGATAGCAGATGTAACCGGAAGAGAAAATGATGACATAATCAAGATGTTAACATTCCATACCACTTCAAATATAAGGATGGGAGGAAATTTCCATTAATCCTGGAAAGAGCGATAATAGTTACTAGACTTAATAAATGTGTCCTTGATTAAGCAACCAAAATTAAATTGGATAGCAGATGTAACCGGAAGAGGAAATGATGACATAATCAAGATGTTAACATTCCATACCACTTCAAATATAAGGATCGGGAGGAAATTTCCATTAATCCTGGAAAGAGCGATAATAGTTACTAGACTTAATAAATGTGTCCTTGATTAAGCAACCAAAATTAAATTGGATAGCAGATGTAACCGGAAGAGGAAATGATGACATAATCAAGATGTTAACATTCCATTCCACTTCAAAATATAAGGATCGGGAGGAAATTTCCATTAATCCTGGAAAGAGCGATAATAGTTACTAGACTTAATAAATGTGTCCTTGATTAAGCAACCAAAATTAAATTGGATAGCAGATGTAACCGGAAGAGGAAATGATGACATAATCAAGATGTTAACATTCCATACCACTTCAAATATAAGGATCGGGAGGAAATTTCCATTAATCCTGGAAAAGCGATAATAGTTACTAGACTTAATAAATGTGTCCTTGATTAAGCAACCAAAATTAAATTGGATAGCAGATGTAACCGGAAGAGGAAATGATGACATAATCAAGATGTTAACATTCCATACCACTTCAAATATAAGGATCGGGAGGAAATTTCCATTAATCCTGGAAAGAGCGATAATAGTTACTAGACTTAATAAATGTGTCCTTGATTAAGCAACCAAAATTAAATTGGATAGCAGATGTAACCGGAAGAGGAAATGATGACATAATCAAGATGTTAACATTCCATACCACTTCAAATATAAGGATCGGGAGGAAATTTCCATTAATCCTGGAAAGAGCGATAATAGTTACTAGACTTAATAAATGTGTCCTTGATTAAGCAACAAAAAAAATTAAATTGGATAGCAGATGTAATCCGGAAGAGGAAATGATGACATAATCAAGATGTTAACATTCCATAATCCATTTCAAATATAAGGATGGGAGGAAATTTCCATTAATCCTGGAAAGAGCGATAATAGTTACTAGACTTAATAAATGTGTCCTTGATTAAGCAAACCAAAATTAAATTGGATAGCAGATGTAACCGGAAGAGGAAATGATGACATAATCAAGATGTTAACATTCCATACCACTTCAAATATAAGGATCGGGAGGAAATTTCCATTAATCCTGGAAAAAGAGCGATAATAGTTACTAGACTTAATAAATGTGTCCTTGATTAAGCAACCAAAATTAAATTGGATAGCAGATGTAACCGGAAGAGAAATGATGACATAATCAAGATGTTAACATTCCATACCACTTCAAATATAAGGATCGGGAGGAAATTTCCATTAATCCTGGAAAGAGCGATAATAGTTACTAGACTTAATAAATGTGTCCTTGATTAAGCAACCAAAATTAAATTGGATAGCAGATGTAACCGGAAGAGAAAATGATGACATAATCAAGATGTTAACATTCCATTCCACTTCAAATATAAGGATCGGGAGGAAATTTCCATTAATCCTGGAAAAGAGCGATAATAGTTACTAGACTTAATAAATGTGTCCTTGATTAAGCAACCAAAATTAAATTGGATAGCAGATGTAACCGGAAGAGGAAATGATGACATAATCAAGATGTTAACATTCCAAGATGTTAACATTATTCCACTTCAAATATAAGGATCGGGAGGAAATTTCCATTAATCCTGGAAAGAGCGATAATAGTTACTAGACTTAATAAATGTGTCCTTGATTAAAAACCAAAAATTAAATTGGATAGCAGATGTAACCGGAAGAGGAAATGATGACATAATCAAGATGTTAACATTCCATACCACTTCAAATATAAGGATCGGGAGGAAATTTCCATTAATCCTGAAAGAGCGATAATAGTTACTAGACTTAATAAATGTGTCCTTGATTAAGCAACCAAAATTAAATTGGATAGCAGATGTAACCGGAAGAGGAAATGATGACATAATCAAGATGTTAACATTCCATACCACTTCAAATATAAGGATCGGGAGGAAATTTCCATTAATCCTGGAAAAGAGCGATAATAGTTACTAGACTTAATAAATGTGTCCATAATTGATTAAGCAACTTCAAAATTAAATTGGATAGCAGATGTAACCGGAAGAGGAAATGATGACATAATCAAGATGTTAACATTCCATACCACTTCAAATATAAGGATCGGGAGGAAATTTCCATTAATCTTGGAAAGAGCGATAATAGTTACTAGACTTAATAAATGTGTCCTTGAAGCAACCAAAATTAAATTGGATAGCAGATGTAACCGGAAGAGAAATGATGACATAATCAAGATGTTAACATTCCATTCCACTTCAAATATAAGGATCGGGAGGAAATTTCCATTAATCCTGGAAAGAGCGATAATAGTTACTAGACTTAATAAATGTGTCCTTGATTAAGCAACCAAAATTAAATTGGATAGCAGATGTAACCGGAAGAGGAAATGATGACATAATCAAGATGTTAACATTCCATACCACTTCAAATATAAGGATCGGGAGGAAATTTCCATTAATCCTGGAAAGAGCGATAATAGTTACTAGACTTCAAAATAAATGTGTTCCATTAATTGATTAAGCAACTTAATAAAATTAAATTAAATGGATAGCAGATGTAACCGGAAGAGGAAATGATGACATAATCAAGATGTTAACATTCCATACCACTTCAAATATAAGGATCGGGAGGAAATTTCCATTAATCCTGGAAAGAGCGATAATAGTTACTAGACTTAATAAATGTGTCCTTGATTAAGCAACCAAAATTAAATTGGATAGCAGATGTAACCGGAAGAGGAAATGATGACATAATCAAGATGTTAACATTCCATACCACTTCAAATATAAGGATCGGGAGGAAATTTCCATTAATCCTGGAAAGAGCGATAATAGTTACTAGACTTAATAAATGTGTCTTGATTAAGCAACCAAAATTAAATTGGGTAGCAGATGTAACCGGAAGAGGAAATGATGACATAATCAAGATGTTAACATTCCATACCACTTCAAAAATATAAGGATCGGGAGGAAATTTCCATTAATCCTGGAAAGAGCGATAATAGTTACTAGACTTAATAAATGTGTCCTTGATTAAGCAAACCAAAATTAAATTGGATAGCAGATGTAACCGGAAGAGGAAATGATGACATAATCAAGATGTTAACATTCCATACCACTTCAAATATAAGGAAGGATCGGGAAATTTCAAATATAAGGATAAGGAGGACCAAAATTTCCATTAATCCTGGAAAAAGAGCGATAATAGTTACTAGACTTAATAAATGTGTCCTTGATTAAGCAACCAAAATTAAATTGGATAGCAGATGTAACCGGAAGAGGAAATGATGACATAATCAAGATGTTAACATTCCATACCACTTCAAATATAAGGATCGGGAGGAAATTTCCATTAATCCTGGAAAGAGCGATAATAGTTACTAGACTTAATAAATGTGTCCTTGATTAAGCAACCAAAATTAAATTGGATAGCAGATGTAACCGGAAGAGAAAAAGACATAATCAAGATGTTAACATTCCATTCCACTTCAAAATAAGGATGAAATTTCCATTAATCAAGATGTTTAACTTAATAAATTCCATTAAGCAACCAAACTTCAAATGGATAAGATGTAACCGGGAGGAAATGACATAATCAAGATGTTAATTCCATTCCCTTCAAATATAAGGATCGGAGGAAATTTCCATTAAGAAAGAGCGATAATAGTTACTAGACTTAATAAATGTGTCCTTGATTAAGCAACCAAAATTAAATTGGATAGCAGATGTAACCGAAGAGAAAATGATGACATAATCAAGATGTTAACATTCCATACCACTTCAAATATAAGGATGGGAGGAAATTTCCATTAATCCTGGAAAGAGCGATAATAGTTACTAGACTTAATAAATGTGTCCTTGATTAAGCAACCAAAATTAAATTGGATAGCAGATGTAACCGGAAGAGGAAATGATGACATAATCAAGATGTTAACATTCCATACCACTTCAAATATAAGGATCAGGGAGGAAATTTCCATTAATCCCTGGAAAGAGCGATAATAGTTACTAGACTTAATAAATGTGTCCTTGATTAAGCAACCAAAATTAAATTGGATAGCAGATGTAACCGGAAGAGGAAATGATGACATAATCAAGATGTTAACATTCCATACCACTCAAATCAAATATAAGGATCGGAAAGGAAATTTCCATTAATCCTGGAAAGCAACCAGCGATAATAGTTACTAGACTTAATAAATGTGTCCAAATTGATTAAGCAACCAAAATTAAATTGGATAGCAGATGTAACCGGAAGAGGAAATGATGACATAATCAAGATGTTAACATTCCATTCCACTTCAAATATAAGGATCGGGAGGAAATTTCCATTAATCCTGGAAAGAGCGATAATAGTTACTAGACTTAATAAATGTGTCTTGATTAAGCAGCTAAAATTAAATTGGGTAGCAGATGTAACCGGAAGAGGAAATGATGACATAATCAAGATGTTAACATTCCATTCCACTTCAAATATAAGGATCGGGAGGAAATTTCCATTAATCCTGGAAAGAGCGATAATAGTTACTAGACTTAATAAATGTGTCCTTGATTAACAACCAAAATTAAATTGATGCAGATGTAACCGGAAGAGAAATGATGACATAATCAAGATGTTAACATTCCATACCACTTCAAATATAAGGATCGGGAGGAAATTTCCATTAATCCTGGAAAGAGCGATAATAGTTACTAGACTTAATAAATGTGTCCTTGATTAAGCAACCAAAATTAAATTGGATAAGATGTAAATTGGAAGAGAAAATGATGACATAATCAAGATGTTAACATTCCATTCCACTTCAAATATAAGGATCGGGAGGAAATTTCCATTAATCCTGGAAAGAGCGATAATAGTTACTAGACTTAATAAATGTGTCCTTGATTAAGCAACCAAAATTAAATTGGATAGCAGATGTAACCGGAAGAGAAATGATGACATAATCAAGATGTTAACATTCCATACCACTTCAAATATAAGGATCGGGAGGAAATTTCCATTAATCCTGGAAAGAGCGATAATAGTTACTAGACTTAATAAATGTGTCCTTGATTAAGCAACCAAAAAATTAAGATTGGATAATCAGATGTAACCATACCACTTCAAAATGATCGGGAGAAACATAATCAAATGATAACATTCTAGACTTAATAAATGTGTCCACCAAAATTAAATTGGATTAGATGTAACCGGAAGAGAAAATGATGACATAATCAAGATGTTAACATTCCATTGTCCTTAATTCTAGACTTAAAAATTAAATTGGACCAAAATTAAATTGGATAACCGGAAGAGAAAAATGATGAATAATCAAGGATCAAATATAAGGGAGGAAATTTCCATTAATCCTGGGAAAGAGCGATAATAGTTACTAGACTTAATAAATGTGTCCTTGATTAAGCAACCAAAATTAAATTGGATAGCAGATGTAACCGGAAGAGGAAATGATGACATAATCAAGATGTTAACATTCCATACCACTTCAAATATAAGGATCGGGAGAAATTTCCATTAATCCTGGAAAGAGCGATAATAGTTACTAGACTTAATAAATGTGTCCTTGATTAAGCAACCAAAATTAAATTGGATAGCAGATGTAACCGGAAGATAAAATGATGACATAATCAAGATGTTAACATTCCATACCACTTCAAATATAAGGATAGGGAGGAAATTTCCATTAATCCTGGAAAAGCGATAATAGTTACTAGACTTAATAAATGTGTCTTGATTAAGCAACCAAAATTAAATTGGATAGCAGATGTAACCGGAAGACCAAAAATGATGACATAATCAAGATGTTAACATTCCATACCACTTCAAAAATATAAGGATCGGGAGGAAATTTCCATTAATCCTGGAAAGAGCGATAATAGTTACTAGACTTAATAAATGTGTCCTTGATTAAGCAACCAAAATTAAATTGGATAGCAGATGTAACCGGAAGAGGAAATGATGACATAATCAAGATGTTAACATTCCATTCCACTTCAAATATAAGGATCGGGAGGAAATTTCCATTAATCCTGGAAAGAGCGATAATAGTTACTAGACTTAATAAATGTGTCCTTGATTAAGCAACCAAAATTAAATTGGATAGCAGATGTAACCGGAAGAGAAAATGATGACATAATCAAGATGTTAACATTCCATACCACTTCAAATATAAGGATCGGGAGGAAATTTCCATTAATCCTGGAAAGAGCGATAATAGTTACTAGACTTAATAAATGTGTCCTTGATTAACTAAACCAAAATTAAATTGGATAGCAGATGTAACCGGAAGAGGAAATGATGACATAATCAAGATGTTAACATTCCATACCACTTCAAATATAAGGATCGGGAGGAAATTTCCATTAATCCTGGAAAGAGCGATAATAGTTACTAGACTTAATAAATGTGTCCTTGATTAAGCAACCAAAATTAAATTGGATAGCAGATGTAACCGGAAGAGAAATGATGACATAATCAAGAAAATTCCAAATTCAAATATAAGGATCGGGAGAAATTCCATTAATAATCCTGGAAAGAGCGATAATAGTTACTAGACTTAATAAATGTGTCCTTGATTAAGCAACCAAAATTAAATTGGATAATGTAACCGGAAGAGGAAATGATGACATAATCAAGATGTTAACATTCCATACCACTTCAAATATAAGGATCGGGAGGAAATTTCCATTAATCCTGGAAAGAGCGATAATAGTTACTAGACTTAATAAATGTGTCCTTGATTAAGCAACCAAAATTAAATTGGATAGCAGATGTAACGGAAGAGAAAATGATGACATAATCAAGATGTTAACATTCCATACCACTTCAAATATAAGGATCGGGAGGAAATTTCCATTAATCCTGGAAAGAGCGATAATAGTTACTAGACTTAATAAATGTGTCCTTGATTAAGCAAACCAAAATTAAATTGATAGCAGATGTAACCGGAAGAGAAAATGATGACATAATCAAGATGTTAACATTCCATACCACTTCAAATATAAGGATCGGGAGGAAATTTCCATTAATCCTGGAAAGAGCGATAATAGTTACTAGACTTAATAAATGTGTCCTTGATTTAAACCAAAATTAAATTGGATAGCAGATGTAACCGGAAGAGAAAATGATGACATAATCAAGATGTTAACATTCCATACCACTTCAAATATAAGGATCGGGAGGAAATTTCCATTAATCCTGGAAAAGAGCGATAATAGTTACTAGACTTAATAAATGTGTCCTTGATTAAAAAAGTTACTAGACTTAATAAATGTGTCGATTAAGCAAAATTAAATTGGATAGCAGATGTAACCGGAAGAGGAAATGATGACATAATCAAGATGTTAACATTCCATTCCACTTCAAATATAAGGATCGGGAGGAAATTTCCATTAATCCTGGAAAGAGCGATAATAGTTACTAGACTTAATAAATGTGTCCTTGATTAAGCAACCAAAATTAAATTGGATAGCAGATGTAACCGGAAGAGAAAATGATGACATAATCAAGATGTTAACATTCCATACCACTTCAAATATAAGGATCGGGAGGAAATTTCCATTAAATCTGGAAAGAGCGATAATAGTTACTAGACTTAATAAATGTGTGTCCTTGATTAAGCAACCAAAATTAAATTGGATAGCAGATGTAACCGGAAGAGGAAATGATGACATAATCAAGATGTTAACATTCCATTCCACTTCAAATATAAGGATCGGGAGGAAATTTCCATTAATGGAAAGAGCGATAATAGTTACTAGACTTAATAAATGTGTCCTTGATTAAGCAACCAAAATTAAATTGGATAGCAGATGTAACCGGAAGAGAAAATGATGACATAATCAAGATGTTAACATTCCATACCACTTCAAATATAAGGATCGGGAGGAAATTTCCATTAATCCTGGAAAGAGCGATAATAGTTACTAGACTTAATAAATGTGTCCTTGATTAAGCAGCAAAATTAAATTGGATAGCAGATGTAACCGGAGAAATGATGACATAATCAAGGAAGAGGAAAACATAATCAAGAAAATTAAAATTGGATAGCAGATAACCGGAAGAGGAAATGATGACATAATCAAGGTTAAATTCCATTCCACTTCAAATATAAGGATCGGGAGGAAATTTCCATTAATCCCGGAAAGAGCGATAATAGTTACTAGACTTAATAAATGTGTCCTTGATTAAGCAAAACCAAAATTAAATTGGATAGCAGATGTAACCGGAAGAGGAAATGATGACATAATCAAGATGTTAAATTCCATTCCATCAAATATACTTCAAATATAAGGAGCGATAATAGTTACTAGGAAATTTCCATTAATCCTGGAAAGATGTAACCGAAATAATAGTTAACATTTACTAGACTTAATAAATGTGTACTAGACTTAATAAATGATTAAGCAACCAAAATTAAATTGGATAGCAGATGTAACCGGAAGAGAAAATGATGACATAATCAAGATGTTAACATTCCATACCACTTCAAATATAAGGATCGGGAGGAAATTTCCATTAATCCTGGAAAGAGCGATAATAGTTACTAGACTTAATAAATGTGTCCTTGATTAAGCAACCAAAATTAAATTGGATAGCAGATGTAACCGGAAGAGGAAATGATGACATAATCAAGATGTTAACATTCCATACCACTTCAAATATAAGGATCGGGAGGAAATTTCCATTAATCCTGGAAAAGAGCGATAATAGTTACTAGACTTAATAAATGTGTCCTTGATTAAGCAACCAAAATTAAATTGGATAGCAGATGTAACCGGAAGAGAAAATGATGACATAATCAAGATGTTAACATTCCATACCACTTCAAATATAAGGATCGGGAGGAAATTTCCATTAATCCTGGAAAGAGCGATAATAGTTACTAGACTTAATAAATGTGTCTTGATTAATTAAAACCAAAATTAAATTGGATAGCAGATGTAACCGGAAAGAAATGATGACATAATCAAGATGTTAACATTCCATAATCAAGATGTTGGAAAACGATAATTCCATTAATAAACCTTGACTTCAAAAAAATGGATAAGGATCGGAAGAGGAAATGATGACATAATCAAGGAGGAAATTTCCATTAATCCTGGAAAGAGCGATAATAGTTACTAGACTTAATAAATGTGTCCTTGATTAAGCAACCAAAATTAAATTGGATAGCAGATGTAACCGGAAGAGGAAATGATGACATAATCAAGATGTTAACATTCCATTCCACTTCAAATATAAGGATCGGGAGGAAATTTCCATTAATCCTGGAAAGAGCGATAATAGTTACTAGACTTAATAAATGTGTCCTTGATTAAGCAACCAAAATTAAATTGGATAGCAGATGTAACCGGAAGAGAAAATGATGACATAATCAAGATGTTAACATTCCATACCACTTCAAATATAAGGATCGGGAGGAAATTTCCATTAATCCGGAAAGAGCGATAATAGTTACTAGACTTAATAAATGTGTCCTTGATTAAGCAACCAAAATTAAATTGGATAGCAGATGTAACCGGAAGAGAAATGATGACATAATCAAGATGTTAACATTCCATACCACTTCAAATATAAGGATCGGGAGGAAATTTCCATTAATCCTGGAAAGAGCGATAATAGTTACTAGACTTAATAAATGTGTCCTTGATTAAGCAACCAAAATTAAATTGGATAGCAGATGTAACCGAAAGAGAAATGATGACATAATCAAGATGTTAACATTCCATACCACTTCAAATATAAGGATCGGGAGGAAATTTCCATTAATCCCGAAAAAGAGCGATAATAGTTACTAGACTTAATAAATGTGTCCTTGATTAAGCAACCAAAATTAAATTGGATAGCAGATGTAACCGGAAGAGAAAATGATGACATAATCAAGATGTTAACATTCCATACCACTTCAAATATAAGGATCGGGAGGAAATTTCCATTAATCCCGGAAAAAGGAAAGTTACTAGACTTAATAAATAGTTATTAGACTTAATAGCAGATGTAACCGGAAGAGAAAATGATGATTCAAGATGTTAACATTCCAACTTCAAAAAATTAAATTGCGATAGTTACTAGACTTAATAAATGATTAAGCAACCAAAATTAAATTGGAAGAGGAAATGATGACATAATCAAGATGTTAACATTCCATACCACTTCAAATATAAGGATCGGGAGGAAATTTCCATTAATCCTGGAAAGAGCGATAATAGTTACTAGACTTAATAAATGTGTCCTTGATTAAGCAACCAAAATTAAATTGGATAGCAGATGTAACCGGAAGAGAAAATGATGACATAATCAAGATGTTAACATTCCATACCACTTCAAATATAAGGATCGGGAGGAAATTTCCATTAATCCCGGAAAGAGCGATAATAGTTACTAGACTTAATAAATGTGTCCTTGATTAAGCAACCAAAATTAAATTGGATAGCAGATGTAACCGGAAGAGAAAATGATGACATAATCAAGATGTTAACATTCCATACCACTTCAAATATAAGGATCGGGAGGAAATTTCCATTAATCCTGAAAGCGATAATAGTTACTAGATAATAGTTACTAGACTTAATAAATGATGTCCTTGATTCAAAGTTAACATTCCAACCAAAATTAAATTGGATAGCAGATGTAACCGGAAGAGCGAAATGATGACATAATCAAGATGTTAACATTCCATACCACTTCAAATATAAGGATATAAGGAGGAAATTTCCATTAATCCTGGAAAAGAGCGATAATAGTTACTAGACTTAATAAATGTGTCCTTGATTAAGCAACCAAAATTAAATTGGATAGCAGATGTAACCGGAAGAGAAAATGATGACATAATCAAGATGTTAACATTCCATACCACTTCAAATATAAGGATCGGGAGGAAATTTCCATTAATCCCGGAAAGAGCGATAATAGTTACTAGACTTAATAAATGTGTCCTTGATTAAGCAACCAAAATTAAATTGGATAGCAGATGTAACCGGAAGAGGAAATGATGACATAATCAAGATGTTAACATTCCATACCACTTCAAATATAAGGATCGGGAGGAAATTTCCATTAATCCCGAAAAGAGCGATAATAGTTACTAGACTTAATAAATGTGTCCTTGATTAAGATTAAGCAACCAAAATTAAATTGGATAGCAGATGTAACCGGAAGAGGAAATGATGACATAATCAAGATGTTAACATTCCATACCACTTCAAATATAAGGATCGGGAGGAAATTTCCATTAACGGAAAGAGCGATAAAGTTACTAGACTTAATAAATGTGTCCTTGATTGCAACAAAATTAAATTGGATAGCAGATGTAACCGAAGAGGAAATGATGACATAATCAAGATGTTAACATTCCATACCACTTCAAATAAGGATCGGGAGGAAATTTCCATTAATCCTGGAAAGAGCGATAATAGTTACTAGACTTAATAAATGTGTCCTTGATTAAGCAACCAAAATTAAATTGGATAGCAGATGTAACCGGAAGAGAAAATGATGACATAATCAAGATGTTAACATTCCATACCACTTCAAATATAAGGATCGGGAGGAAATTTCCATTAATCCTGGAAAAGAGCGATAATAGTTACTAGACTTAATAAATGTGTCCTTGATTAAGCAACCAAAATTAAATTGGATAGCAGATGTAACCGGAAGAGGAAATGATGACATAATCAAGATGTTAACATTCCATACCACTTCAAATATAAGGATCGGGAGGAAATTTCCATTAATCCTGGAAAGAGCGATAATAGTTACTAGACTTAATAAATGTGTCCTTGATTAAGCAACCAAAATTAAATTGGATAGCAGATGTAACCGGAAGAGAAAATGATGACATAATCAAGATGTTAACATTCCATACCACTTCAAATATAAGGATCGGGAGGAAATTTCCATTAATCTGGAAAGAGCGATAAAGTTACTAGACTTAATAAATGTGTAGTTATTAAGACAAAATTAAATTGGAAGCAGATGTAACCGGAAGAGAAAATGATGACATAATCAAGATGTTAACAACCAAAAAAATAAGGATAGGAGATCCATTAATCCCGAAAGAGCGATAAAGAGACTTAATAAATGATGACAAAATTAAATTGATAGCAGATCCAACCGGAAGAGAAAATGATGACATAATCAAGAGGACCACTTCAAAATAAGGATCGGGAGGAAATTTCCATTAATCCTGAAAAGAGCGATAATAGTTACTAGACTTAATAAATGTGTCCTTGATTAAGCAACCAAATTAAATTGGATAGCAGATGTAACCGGAAGAGAAAATGATGACATAATCAAGATGTTAACATTCCATACCACTTCAAATATAAGGATCGGGAGGAAATTTCCATTAATCCTGGAAAGAGCGATAATAGTTACTAGACTTAATAAATGTGTCCTTGATTAAGCAACCAAAATTAAATTGGATAGCAGATGTAACCGGAAGAGAAAATGATGACATAATCAAGATGTTAACATTCCATACCACTTCAAATATAAGGATCGGGAGGAAATTTCCATTAATCCTGGAAAAGAGCGATAATAGTTACTAGACTTAATAAATGTGTCCTTGATTAAGCAACCAAAAATTAAATTGGATAGCAGATGTAACCGAAGAGGAAATGATGACATAATCAAGATGTTAACATTCCATACCACTTCAAATATAAGGATCGGGAGGAAATTTCCATTAATCCTGGAAAGAGCGATAATAGTTACTAGACTTAATAAATGTGTCCTTGATTAAGCAACCAAAATTAAATTGGATAGCAGATGTAACCGGAAGAGAAAATGATGACATAATCAAGATGTTAACATTCCATACCACTTCAAATATAAGGATCGGGAGGAAATTTCCATTAATCCCTGGAAAGAGCGATAATAGTTACTAGACTTAATAAATGTGTCCTTGATTCCAAAATTAAATTGGATAGCAGATGTAACCGGAAGAGAAAATGATGACATAATCAAGATGTTAAAAACTTCAAATATAAGGATCGGGAGAAATTTCCATTAATCCCGAAAAGAGCGATAATAGTTACTAGACTTAATAAATGTGTCCTTGATTAAGCAACCAAAATTAAATTGGATAAGATGATGACATAATCAAGATGTTAACATTCCATACCACTTCAAATATAAGGATCGGGAGGAAATTTCCATTAATCCTGGAAAAATTTCTAGACTTAATAAATCCTTGATTAAGCAACCAAAATTAAATTGGATAGCAGATAACCGGAAGAGAAAATGATGACATAATCAAGAGTTAACATTCCATACCACTTCAAATATAAGGATCGGGAGGAAAATTAAAATGTGTAAAGTTTGACTTTAAAGATTAAGCAACCAAAATTAAATTGGATAGCAGATGTAACCGGAAGAGAAAATGATGACATAATCAAGATGTTAACATTCCATACCACTTCAAATATAAGGATCGGGAGGAAATTTCCATTAATCCTGGAAAGAGCGATAATAGTTACTAGACTTAATAAATGTGTCCTTGATTAAGCAACCAAAATTAAATTGGATAGCAGATGTAACCGGAAGAGAAAATGATGACATAATCAAGATGTTAACATTCCATACCACTTCAAATATAAGGATCGGGAGGAAATTTCCATTAATCCTGGAAAGAGCGATAATAGTTACTAGACTTAATAAATGTGTCCTTGATTAAGCAACCAAAATTAAATTGGATAGCAGATGTAAACGGAAGAGAAATGATGACATAATCAAGATGTTAACATTCCATACCACTTCAAATATAAGGATCGGGAGGAAATTTCCATTAATCCCGGAAAGAGCGATAATAGTTACTAGACTTAATAAATGTGTCCTTGATTAAGCAACCAAAATTAAATTGGATAGCAGATGTAACCGGAAGAGAAAATGATGACATAATCAAGATGATAACATTCCATACCACTTCAAATATAAGGATCGGGAGGAAATTTCCATTAATCCCTGAAAAGAGCGATAATAGTTACTAGACTTAATAAATGTGTCCTTGATTAAGCAACCAAAATTAAATTGGATAGCAGATGTAACCGGAAGAGGAAATGATGACATAATCAAGATGTTAACATTCCATACCACTTCAAATATAAGGATAGGAAATTTCCATTAATCTGGAAAAGAGCGGTTACTAGGAAATTTAAGCAACCAAAATTAATTCCTGGAAACCGGAGAAAATGATGACATAATAGTTACTAGACTTCAAATAAATGATGGGAGGAAATTCCATTGATGGAAAAGCGAATAGTTACAAAATTAAATTGGATAAGCAACCAAAATTAAATGATAACCGGAAGAGAAAATGATGACATAATCAAGATGTTAACATTCCATACCACTTCAAATATAAGGATCGGGAGGAAATTTCCATTAATCCCGAAAAGAGCGATAATAGTTACTAGACTTAATAAATGTGTCCTTGATTAAGCAACCAAAATTAAATTGGATAGCAGATGTAACCGGAAGAGAAAATGATGACATAATCAAGATGTTAACATTCCATACCACTTCAAATATAAGGATCGGGAGGAAATTTCCATTAATCCCGAAAAGAGCGATAATAGTTACTAGACTTAATAAATGTGTCCTTGATTAACTTCAACCAAAATTAAATTGGATAGCAGATGTAACCGGAAGAGGAAATGATGACATAATCAAGATGTTAACATTCCATACCACTTCAAAATATAAGGATCGGGAGGAAATTTCCATTAATCCTGGAAAGAGCGATAATAGTTACTAGACTTAATAAATGTGTCCTTGATTAAGCAACCAAAATTAAATTGGATAGCAGATGTAACCGGAAGAGAAAATGATGACATAATCAAGATGTTAACATTCCATACCACTTCAAATATAAGGATCGGGAGGAAATTTCCATTAATCCCGGAAAGAGCGATAATAGTTACTAGACTTAATAAATGTGTCCTTGATTAACAACCAAAATTAAATTGGATAGCAGATGTAACCGGAAGAGAAAATGATGACATAATCAAGATGTTAACATTCCATACCACTTCAAATATAAGGATCAGGGGAGAAATTTCCATTAATCCCGAAAAGAGCGATAATAGTTACTAGACTTAATAAATGTGTCCTTGATTAAGCAACCAAAATTAAATTGGATAGCAGATGTAACCGGAAGAGAAAATGATGACATAATCAAGATGTTAACATTCCATACCACTTCAAATATAAGGATCGGGAGGAAATTTCCATTAATCCTGGAAAGAGCGATAATAGTTACTAGACTTAATAAATGTGTCCTTGATTAAGCAACCAAAATTAAATTGGATAGCAGATGTAACCGGAAGAGGAAATGATGACATAATCAAGATGTTAACATTCCATACCACTTCAAATATAAGGATCGGGAGGAAATTTCCATTAATCCTGAAAAAGAGCGATAATAGTTACTAGACTTAATAAATGTGTCCTTGATTAAGCAACCAAAATTAAATTGGATAGCAGATGTAACCGGACATAATCAAGAGTTAACATTCCATACCACTTCAAATATAAATGAAATTTCCATTAATGACATAATCAAGATGTTAACATTCCATGACATAATCCATTCCTTCAAATATAAGGATCGGGAGGAAATTTCCATTAATCCTGGAAAGAGCGATAATAGTTACTAGACTTAATAAATGTGTCCTTGATTAAGCAACCAAAATTAAATTGGATAGCAGATGTAACCGGAAGAGGAAATGATGACATAATCCTGGAAAGATGTTAACTTAATAAATTCCTTGATTGTTAACCAAATTAAATTGGATCAAATATAACCGGGAAAATGATGACATAATCAAGATGTTAACATTTCCATTCAAATATAAGGATCGGGAGGAAATTTCCATTAATCCTGAAAAAGAGCGATAATAGTTACTAGACTTAATAAATGTGTCCTTGATTAAGCAACCAAAATTAAAATGGATAGCAGATGTAACCGGAAGAGGAAATGATGATATAATCAAGATGTTAACATTCCATACCACTTCAAATATAAGGATCGGGAGGAAATTTCCATTAATCCTGGAAAGAGCGATAATAGTTACTAGACTTAATAAATGTGTCCTTGATTAAGCAACCAAAATTAAATTGGATAGCAGATGTAACCGGAAGAGAAAATGATGACATAATCAAGATGTTAACATTCCATACCACTTCAAATATAAGGATCGGGAGGAAATTTCCATTAATCCTGGAAAAGAGCGATAATAGTTACTAGACTTAATAAATGTGTCCTTGATTACCAAACCAAAATTAAATTGGATAGCAGATGTAACCGGAAGAGAAAATGATGACATAATCAAGATGTTAACATTCCATACCACTTCAAATATAAGGATCGGGAGGAAATTTCCATTAATCCTGGAAAGAGCGATAATAGTTACTAGACTTAATAAATGTGTCCTTGATTAAGCAACCAAAATTAAATTGGATAGCAGATGTAACCGAAGTTAACATTCCATACCACTTCAAAAATGATGACATAATCAAGATGTTAACATTCCATACCACTTCAAATATAAGGATCGGGAGAAAATGAAATTAATCATTAATCCCTTCAAAATAAGGATCGGGAGGAAATTTCCATTAATAATAGTTACTAGACTTAATAAATGTGTCCTTGATTTAAAACAAAATTAAATTGGATAGCAGATGTAACCGGAAGAGAAAATGATGACATAATCAAGATGTTAACATTCCATACCACTTCAAATATAAGGATCGGGAGGAAATTTCCATTAATCCTGGAAAGAGCGATAATAGTTACTAGACTTAATAAATGTGTCCTTGATTAAGCAACCAAAATTAAATTGGATAGCAGATGTAACCGGAAGAGAAAATGATGACATAATCAAGATGTTAACATTCCATACCACTTCAAATATAAGGATCGGGAGGAAATTTCCATTAATCCCGAAAAGAGCGATAATAGTTACTAGACTTAATAAATGTGTCCTTGATTAAGCAACCAAAATTAAATTGGATAGCAGATGTAACCGGAAGAGGAAATGATGACATAATCAAGATGTTAACATTCCATACCACTTCAAATATAAGGATCGGAGGAAATTTCCATTAATCCGAAAAGAGCGATAATAGTTACTAGACTTAATAAATGTGTCTTGATTAAACAAACCAAAATTAAATTGGATAGCAGATTAACCGGAAGAGAAAATGACATAATCAAGATGTTAACATTCCAAAATTAAATTGGATAGCAGATTTCCAATCCCGAAAGAGCGAAATGTTATGACATAATCAAGATGTTGGAACATTCCATACCACATTCAAATATAAGGATCGGGAGGAAATTTCCATTAATCCTGGAAAGAGCGATAATAGTTACTAGACTTAATAAATGTGTCCTTGATTAAGCAACCAAAATTAAATTGGATAGCAGATGTAACCGGAAGAGAAAATGATGACATAATCAAGATGTTAACATTCCATACCACTTCAAATATAAGGATCGGGAGGAAATTTCCATTAATCCTGGAAAGAGCGATAATAGTTACTAGACTTAATAAATGTGTCCTTGATTAAGCAACAAAAATTAAATTGGATAGCAGATGTAACCGGAAGAGGAAATGATGACATAATCAAGATGTTAACATTCCATACCACTTCAAATATAAGGATGGGAGAAATTTCCATTAATCCTGGAAAGAGCGATAATAGTTACTAGACTTAATAAATGTGTCCTTGATTAAGCAAAACCAAAATTAAATTGGATAGCAGATGTAACGGAAGAGAAATGATGACATAATCAAGATGTTAACATTCCATACCACTTCAAATATAAGGATCGGGAGGAAATTTCCATTAATCCTGAAAAGAGCGATAATAGTTACTAGACTTAATAAATGTGTCCTTGATTAAGCAAAACCAAAATTAAATTGGATAGCAGATGTAACCGGAAGAGAAAAGATGACATAACAAGATGAAGATTCCATAAATGATGACATTAATCAAGATGATAATAACTAGATTAAATACCCTTGATTCAAAATAAATTGGATAGGATAACGAAGAGAAAATGATGACATAAAATTTCCATTCAAAATCCGAGGAGAATTTCCATTAAGCGATAATAGTTACTAGACTTAATAAATGTGTCCTTGATTAAGCAACCAAAATTAAATTGGATAGCAGATGTAACCGGAAGAGAAAATGATGACATAATCAAGATGTTAACATTCCATACCACTTCAAATATAAGGATCGGGAGGAAATTTCCATTAATCCCTGGAAAGAGCGATAATAGTTACTAGACTTAATAAATGTGTCCTTGATTAAGCAACCAAAATTAAATTGGATAGCAGATGTAACCGGAAGAGGAAATGATGACATAATCAAGATGTTAACATTCCATACCACTTCAAATATAAGGATCGGGAGGAAATTCCATTAATCCTGAAAAGAGCGATAATAGTTACTAGACTTAATAAATGTGTCCTTGATTAAGCAACCAAAATTAAATTGGATAGCAGATGTAACCGGAAGAGGAAATGATGACATAATCAAGATGTTAACATTCCATACCACTTCAAATATAAGGATCGGGAGGAAATTTCCATTAATCCCTGATAAAAGTTACTAGACTTAATAAATGTGTCCTTGATTAAGCAACAAAATTAAATTGGATAAGATGTAACCGGAAGAAAAATGATGACATAATCAAGATGTTAACATTCCAAAATTAAATATAAGGATCGGGAGAAATTTCCATTAATCCCGAAAAGAGCGATAATAGTTACTAGACTTAATAAATGTGTCCTTGATTCCAAACCAAAATTAAATTGGATAGCAGATGTAACCGGAAGGAAAATGATGACATAATCAAGATGTTAACATTCCATACCACTTCAAATATAAGGATCGAGGAAATTTCCATTGGAAAAAGAGCGATAATAGTTACTAGACTTAATAAATGTGTCCTTGATTAAGCAACCAAAATTAAATTGGATAGCAGATGTAACCGGAAGAGAAAATGATGACATAATCAAGATGTTAACATTCCATTCCACTTCAAATATAAGGATCGGGAGGAAATTTCCATTAATCCTGGAGCGATAATAGTTACTAGACTTAATAAATGTGTCCTTGATTAAGCAACCAAAATTAAATTGGATAGCAGATGTAACCGGAAGAGGAAATGATGACATAATCAAGATGTTAACATTCCATTCCACTTCAAATATAAGGATCGAGGAGGAAATTTCCATTAATCCTGAAAAAGATAATAGTTACTAGACTTAATAAATGGATTATGGGAGGAAATTTCATTAAGCAGTTAACAGACTTAATAAATGTGTAATGATTAAGCAAAAATTAAATTGGATAGCAGATGTAACCGGAAGAGGAAATGATGACATAATCAAGATGTTAACATTCCATACCACTTCAAATATAAGGAGGATCCTGGGGAGACTTAATAAATGTTCCTTGATTAATCCAAAATTAAATTGGAAAGATGCGATAATAGTTAACATTTACTCGGGAGACTTAATAAATAATGTCCTTAATAAATGTGATTAAGCAACCAAAATTAAATTGGATAGCAGATGTAACCGGAAGAGAAAAATGATGACATAATCAAGATGTTAACATTCCATACCACTTCAAATATAAGGATCGGGAGGAAATTTCCATTAATCCTGGAAAGAGCGATAATAGTTACTAGACTTAATAAATGTGTCCTAATGATTAACATTCCAAACCAAAATTAAATTGGATAGCAGATGTAACCGGAAGAGAAAATGATGACATAATCAAGATGTTAACATTCCATACCACTTCAAATATAAGGATCGGGAGGAAATTTCCATTAATCCTGGAAAAGAGCGATAATAGTTACTAGACTTAATAAATGTGTCCTTGATTAAGCAACCAAAATTAAATTGGATAGCAGATGTAACCGGAAGAGAAAATGATGACATAATCAAGATGTTAACATTCCATACCACTTCAAATATAAGGATCGGGAGGAAATTTCCATTAATCCTGGAAAAGAGCGATAATAGTTACTAGACTTAATAAATGTGTCCTTGATTAAGCAAACCAAAATTAAATTGGATAGCAGATGTAACGGAAGAGAAAATGATGACATAATCAAGATGTTAACATTCCATACCACTTCAAATATAAGGATCGGGAGGAAATTTCCATTAATCCTGGAAAAGAGCGATAATAGTTACTAGACTTAATAAATGTGTCCTTGATTAAGCAACCAAAATTAAATTGGATAGCAGATGTAACCGAAGAAAATGATGACATAATCAAGATGTTAACATTCCATACCACTTCAAATATAAGGATCGGGAGGAAATTTCCATTAATCCCGAAAAGAGCGATAATAGTTACTAGACTTAATAAATGTGTCCTTGATTAAGCAACCAAAATTAAATTGGATAGCAGATGTAACCGGAAGAGAAAATGATGACATAATCAAGATGTTAACATTCCATACCACTTCAAATATAAGGATCGGGAGGAAATTTCCATTAATCCTGGAAAGAGCGATAATAGTTACTAGACTTAATAAATGTGTCCTTGATTAAGCAACCAAAATTAAATTGGATAGCAGATGTAACCGGAAGAGAAAATGATGACATAATCAAGATGTTAACATTCCATACCACTTCAAATATAAGGATGGGGAGGAATTTCCATTAATCCTGGAAAGAGCGATAATAGTTACTAGACTTAATAAATGTGTCCTTGATTAAGCAACCAAAATTAAATTGGATAGCAGATGTAACCGGAAGAGAAAATGATGACATAATCAAGATGTTAACATTCCATTCCACTTCAAATATAAGGATCGGGAGGAAATTTTCCATTAATCCCGGAAAAGAGCGATAATAGTTACTAGACTTAATAAATGTGTCCTTGATTAAGGAAAACCAAAATTAAATTGGATAGCAGATGTAACCGGAAGAGGAAATGATGACATAATCAAGATGTTAACATTCCATACCACTTCAAATATAAGGATCGGGAGGAAATTTCCATTAATCCTGGAAAGAGCGATAATAGTTACTAGACTTAATAAATGTGTCCTTGATTAAGCAACCAAAATTAAATTGGATAGCAGATGTAACCGGAAGAGAAAATGATGACATAATCAAGATGTTAACATTCCATTCCACTTCAAATATAAGGATCGGGAGGAAATTTCCATTAATCCTGGAAAGAGCGATAATAGTTACTAGACTTAATAAATGTGTCCTTGATTAAGCAACCAAAATTAAATTGGATAGCAGATGTAACCGGAAGAGAAATGATGACATAATCAAGATGTTAACATTCCATACCACTTCAAATATAAGGATCGGAGGAAATTTCCATTAATCCTGAAAAGAGCGATAATAGTTACTAGACTTAATAAATGTGTCCTTGATTAAGCAACCAAAATTAAATTGGATAGCAGATGTAACCGGAAGAGAAAATGATGACATAATCAAAGATAAGGATTAACATTCCAGTTACCTTAATAAACTTGATTCAAATATTAAGGATCGGGGAGGAAATGATGACATAATCAAATGTTTCCATTCAAATATAAGGGAAAATTAATCCTGGAAAGAGCGATAATAGTTACTAGACTTAATAAATGTGTCCTTGATTAAGCAACCAAAATTAAATTGGATAGCAGATGTAACCGGAAGAGAAAATGATGACATAATCAAGATGTTAACATTCCATACCACTTCAAAAATATAAGGATCGGGAGGAAATTTCCATTAATCCCGAAAAGAGCGATAATAGTTACTAGACTTAATAAATGTGTCCTTGATTAAGCAACCAAAATTAAATTGGATAGCAGATGTAACCGGAAGAGAAAATGATGACATAATCAAGATGTTAACATTCCATACCACTTCAAATATAAGGATCGGGAGGAAATTTCCATTAATCCGGAAAGAGCGATAATAGTTACTAGACTTAATAAATGTGTCCTTGATTAAGCAACCAAAATTAAATTGGATAGCAGATGTAACCGGAAGAGAAATGATGACATAATCAAGATGTTAACATTCCATACCACTTCAAAATATAAGGATCGGGAGGAAATTTCCATTAATCCTGGAAAGAGCGATAATAGTTACATAATCTAGACTTCAAATAAATGTGTAATAGTTACTGATTAAAGTCCTTGATTAAAAATTAAATTGGATAGCAGATGTAACCGGAAGAGAAAATGATGACATAATCAAGATGTTAACATTCCATACCACTTCAAATATAAGGATCGGGAGGAAATTTCCATTAATCCTGGAAAGAGCGATAATAGTTACTAGACTTAATAAATGTGTCCTTGATTAAGCAACCAAAATTAAATTGGATAGCAGATGTAACCGGAAGAAAATGATGACATAATCAAGATGTTAAATTCAACCACTTCAAAATAAGATCGGGAGACTTAATAAATTAATCCTGAAAGATAGCGATAATAGTTACTAGACATAATCAAAGATTTTAACATTACATACCGCTAAAATTGGTTCCTACCACTTCAAATATAAATGATTAAGCAAAATTAAATTGGATAGCAGATGTAACCGGAAGAGAAAATGATGACATAATCAAGATGTTAACATTCCATACCACTTCAAATATAAGGATCGGGAGAAATTTCCATTAATCCTGAAAAGAGCGATAATAGTTACTAGACTTAATAAATGTGTCCTTGATTAAGCAACCAAAATTAAATTGGATAGCAGATGTAACGGAAGAGAAAATGATGACATAATCAAGATGTTAACATTCCATACCACTTCAAATATAAGGATCGGGAGGAAATTTCCATTAATCCTGGAAAGAGCGATAATAGTTACTAGACTTAATAAATGTGTCCTTGATTAAGCAACCAAAATTAAATTGGATAGCAGATGTAACCGGAAGAGAAAATGATGACATAATCAAGATGTTAACATTCCATACCACTTCAAATATAAGGATCGGGAGGAAATTTCCATTAATCCTGGAAAGAGCGATAATAGTTACTAGACTTAATAAATGTGTCCTTGATTAAGCAACCAAAATTAAATTGGATAGCAGATGTAACCGAAGAAGAAAATGATGACATAATCAAGATGTTAACATTCCATACCACTTCAAATATAAGGATCGGGAGGAAATTTCCATTAATCCTGAAAAGAGCGATAATAGTTACTAGACTTAATAAATGTGTCCTTGATTAAGCAACCAAAATTAAATTGGATAGCAGATGTAACCGGAAGAGCGAAATGATGACATAATCAAGATGTTAACATTCCATACCACTTCAGATATAATGATCGGGAGGAAATTTCCATTAATCCTGGAAAGAGCGATAATAGTTACTAGACTTAATAAATGTGTCCTTGATTAAGCAACCAAAATTAAATTGGATAGCAGATGTAACCGGAAGAGAAAATGATGACATAATCAAGATGTTAACATTCCATACCACTTCAAATATAAGGATCGGGAGGAAATTTCCATTAATCCTGGAAAGAGCGATAATAGTTACTAGACTTAATAAATGTGTCTTGATTAAGCAGCTAAAATTAAATTGGGTAGCAGATGTAACCGGAAGAGGAAATGATGACATAATCAAGATGTTAACATTCCATACCACTTCAAATATAAGGAAGAAATTTCCATTAATCCTGGAAAAGCGATAATAGTTACTAGACTTAATAAATGTGTCCTTGATTAAGACCAAAATTAAATTGGATAGCAGATGTAACCGGAAAGAAATGATGACATAATCAAGATGTTAACATTCCATACCACTTCAAATATAAGGATCGGGAGGAAATTTCCATTAATCCGGAAAGAGCGATAATAGTTACTAGACTTAATAAATGTGTCCTGATTCCAAAATTAAATTGGATTAGATGTAACGGAAGAGAAAATGAACATAATCAAAATTAAATTCAAATATAAGGATCGGGAGGAAATTTCCATTAATCCGGAAGCGATAATAGTTACTAGACTTAATAAATGATGATTATAATCAAGATTAAATTGGATAGCAGATTCCGGAAGAAAATGATGACATAATCAAGATGTTAACATTCCATACCACTTCAAAATAAGGATGGGAGGAAATTTCCATTAATCCTGGAAAAGAGCGATAATAGTTACTAGACTTAATAAATGTGTCCTTGATTAAGCAACCAAAATTAAATTGGATAGCAGATGTAACCGGAAGAGGAAATGATGACATAATCAAGATGTTAACATTCCATACCACTTCAAATATAAGGATCGGGAGGAAATTTCCATTAATCCTGGAAAGAGCGATAATAGTTACTAGACTTAATAAATGTGTCCTTGATTAAGCAACCAAAATTAAATTGGATAGCAGATGTAACCGGAAGAGGAAATGATGACATAATCAAGATGTTAACATTCCATACCACTTCAAATATAAGGATCGGGAGGAAATTTCCATTAATCCCGGAAAGAGCGATAATAGTTACTAGACTTAATAAATGTGTCCTTGATTAAGCAACCAAACCAAAATTAAATTGGATAGCAGATGTAACCGGAAGAGGAAAATGATGACATAATCAATGACATAATCAAGATGTTAACATTCCATACCACTTCAAATATAAGGATCGGGAGGAAATTTCCATTAATCTGAAAAAGAGCGATAATAGTTACTAGACTTAATAAATGTGTCCTTGATTAAGCAACCAAAATTAAATTGGATAGCAGATGTAAAAAATGATGACATAATCAAGATGTTAACATTCCATACCCTTCAAATATAAGGATCGGGAGGAAACCATTAAAGAGCGATAAAGTTTAGGAAATGTGTCAGATTAAGCAACCAAAATTAAATTGGATAGCAGATGTAACCGGAAGAGGAAATGATGACATAATCAAGATGTTAACATTCCATACCACTTCAAATATAAGGATCGGGAGGGGGAGGAAATTTCCATTAATCCTGGAAAATTAAAGCGATAATAGTTACTAGACTTAATAAATGTGTCCTTGATTAAGCAACAAAATTAAATTGGATAGCAGATGTAACCGGAAGAGGAAATGATGACATAATCAAGATGTTAACATTCCATACCACTTCAAATATAAGGATCGGGAGGAAATTTCCATTAATCCTGGAAAGAGCGATAATAGTTACTAGACTTAATAAATGTGTCCTTGATTAAGCAACCAAAATTAAATTGGATAGCAGATGTAACCGGAAGAGGAAATGATGACATAATCAAGATGTTAACATTCCATACCACTTCAAATAAGGATAAGAAATTTCCATTAATCTTGGGGAGGAAATAGTTACTAGACTTAATAAATCCTGGAAACCAAAATTAAATTAGATTACTAGACTTAATCAAATGTAACATTCCATACCACTTCAAATTAAGGATGGGAGGAAATTTCCATTAACCAAAATTAGTTAAATTAAATGTGGATTAAGCAACCAAAATTAAATTGGATAGCAGATGTAACCGGAAGAGAAAATGATGACATAATCAAGATGTTAACATTCCATACCACTTCAAATATAAGGATCGGGAGGAAATTTCCATTAATCCTGGAAAAGAGCGATAATAGTTACTAGACTTAATAAATGTGTCCTTGATTAAGCAAACCAAAATTAAATTGGATAGCAGATGTAACCGGAAGAGGAAATGATGACATAATCAAGATGTTAACATTCCATACCACTTCAAATATAAGGATGGGGAGGAAATTTCCATTAATCCTGGAAAGAGCGATAATAGTTACTAGACTTAATAAATGTGTCCTTGATTAAGCAACCAAAATTAAATTGGATAGCAGATGTAACCGGAAGAGAAATGATGACATAATCAAGATGTTAACATTCCATACCACTTCAAATATAAGGATCGGGAGGAAATTTCCATTAATCTGGAAAAAGCGATAATCAAGATGTTAACATTCATACCACTTCAATAGTGGGGGAAATTTCCATTAATCTTGGAAGCGAAATTACTAGACTTAATAAATGTGTCCTTGATTAAGCAACCAAAATTAAATTGGATAGCAGATGTAACCGGAGAGAAATGATGACATAATCAAGATGTTAACATTCCATACCACTTCAAATATAAGGATCGGGAGGAAATTTCCATTAATCCTGGAAAGAGCGATAATAGTTACTAGACTTAATAAATGTGTCCTTGATTAAGCAACCAAAATTAAATTGGATAGCAGATGTAACCGAAGAGAAAATGATGACATAATCAAGATGTTAACATTCCATACCACTTCAAATATAAGGATCGGGAGGAAATTTCCATTAATCCTGGAAAGAGCGATAATAGTTACTAGACTTAATAAATGTGTCCTTGATTAAGCAACCAAAATTAAATTGGATAGCAGATGTAACCGGAAGAGAAATGATGACATAATCAAGATGTTAACATTCCATACCACTTCAAATATAAGGATCGGGAGGAAATTTCCATTAATCCTGGAAAGAGCGATAATAGATAGACTTAATAAATGTGTCCTTGATTAAGCAAACAAAAATTAAATTGGATAGCAGATTAGAAAAGACTTAATAAATGTTCCATTAATCCTTAGACTTAATAAATTAAGCAACCAAAAAATTAAATTGGATAGCATAAGATGTAACCGGAAGAGAAAATGATGACATAATCAAGATGTTAACATTCCATACCACTTCAAAAATAAGGATCGGGAGGAAATTTCCATTAATCCTGGAAAGAGCGATAATAGTTACTAGACTTAATAAATGTGTCCTTGATTAAGCAACCAAAATTAAATTGGATAGCAGATGTAACCGGAAGAGGAAATGATGACATAATCAAGATGTTAACATTCCATACCACTTCAAATATAAGGATGGGAGGAAATTTCCATTAATCCCTGGAAAGAGCGATAATAGTTACTAGACTTAATAAATGTGTCCTTGATTAAGCAACCAAAATTAAATTGGATAGCAGATGTAACCGGAAGAGGAAATGATGACATAATCAAGATGTTAACATTCCATACCACTTCAAAATATAAGGATCGGGAGGAAATTTCCATTAATCTTGATTAAACCAAAAAGAGCGATAATAGTTACTAGACTTAATAAATGTGTCCTTGATTAAACCAAAATTAAATTGGATAGCAGATGTAACCGGAAGAGATGTAAATGATGACATAATCAAGATGTTAACATTCCATACCACTTCAAATATAAGGATGGGAGGAAATTTCCATTAATCTTGAAAGAGCGATAATAGTTACTAGACTTAATAAATGTGTCCTTGATTCCAAAATTAAATTGGATAGAAACCGGAAGAGGAAATGATGACATAATCAAGATGTTAACATTCCATACCACTTCAAATATAAGGATCGGGAGGAAATTTCCATTAATCCTGGAAAGAGCGATAATAGTTACTAGACTTAATAAATGTGTCCTTGATTAAGCAACCAAAATTAAATTGGATAGCAGATGTAACCGGAAGAGAAAATGATGACATAATCAAGATGTTAACATTCCATACCACTTCAAATATAAGGATCGGGAGGAAATTTCCATTAATCCTGGAAAGAGCGATAATAGTTACTAGACTTAATAAATGTGTCCTTGATTAAGCAACCAAAATTAAATTGGATAGCAGATGTAACCGGAAGAGGAATTGATGACATAATCAAGATGTTAACATTCCATACCACTTCAAATATAAGGATCGGGAGGAAATTTCCATTAATCCTGAAAAGAGCGATAATAGTTACTAGACTTAATAAATGTGTCCTTGATTAAGCAACCAAAATTAAATTGGATAGCAGATGTAACCGGAAGAGGAATTGATGACATAATCAAGATGTTAACATTCCATACCACTTCAAAATATAAGGATCGGGAGGAAATTTCATTAATCTGGAAAGAGCGATAATAGTTACTAGACTTAATAAATGTGTCCTTGATTAAGCAACCAAAATTAAATTGGATAGCAGATGTAACCGGAAGAGAAAATGATGACATAATCAAGATGTTAACATTCCATACCACTTCAAATATAAGGATCGGGAGGAAATTTCCATTAATCCTGGAAAGAGCGATAATAGTTACTAGACTTAATAAATGTGTCCTTGATTAACAACCAAAAACCAAAATTAAATTGGATAGCAGATGTAACATTCGGAAGAAAAAATGATGACATAATCAAGATGTTAACATTCCATACCACTTCAAATATAAGGATCAGATGGGAGGAAATTTCCATTAATCCATACCAAAAAATATAATAATAGTTACTAGACTTAATAAATGTGTAGACTTAATAAATTAAATTGATTAAGCAACCAAAATTAAATTGGATAGCAGATGTAACCGGAAGAGAAAATGATGACATAATCAAGATGTTAACATTCCATACCACTTCAGATATAATGATCGGGAGGAAATTTCCATTAATCTCGAAAAGAGCGATAATAGTTACTAGACTTAATAAATGTGTCCTTGATTAAGCAACCAAAATTAAATTGGATAGCAGATGTAACCGGAAGAGAAAATGATGACATAATCAAGATGTTAACATTCCATACCACTTCAGATATAATGATCGGGAGGAAATTTCCATTAATCCTGAAAAGAGCGATAATAGTTACTAGACTTAATAAATGTGTCCTTGATTAAGCAAACCAAAATTAAATTGGATAGCAGATGTAACCGGAAGAGGAAATGATGACATAATCAAGATGTTAACATTCCATACCACTTCAAATATAAGGATCGGGAGGAAATTTCCATTAATCCCGAAAAGAGCGATAATAGTTACTAGACTTAATAAATGTGTCCTTGATTAAGCAACCAAAATTAAATTGGATAGCAGATGTAACCGGAAGAGAAAATGATGACATAATCAAGATGTTAACATTCCATACCACTTCAAATATAAGGATCGGGAGGAAATTTCCATTAATCCAAAATTAAATTGGAAAGAGCGATAATAGTTACTAGACTTAATAAATGTGTCCTTGATTAAGCAACCAAAATTAAATTGGATAGCAGATGTAACCGGAAGAGAAAGAAAATGATGACATAATCAAGATGTTAACATTCCATACCACTTCAAATATAAGGATCGGGAGGAAATTTCCATTAATCCTGGAAAGAGCGATAATAGTTACTAGACTTAATAAATGTGTCCTTGATTAAGCAACCAAAATTAAATTGGATAGCAGATGTAACCGGAAGAGAAAATGATGACATAATCAAGATGTTAACATTCCATACCACTTCAAATATAAGGATCGGGGAAATTTCCATTAATCCTGGAAAGAGCGATAATAGTTACTAGACTTAATAAATGTGTCCTTGATTAAGCAACCAAAATTAAATTGGATAGCAGATGTAACCGGAAGAGAAAATGATGACATAATCAAGATGTTAACATTCCATACCACTTCAAATATAAGGATCGGGAGGAAATTTCCATTAATCCCGAAAAGAGCGATAATAGTTACTAGACTTAATAAATGTGTCCTTGATTAAGCAACCAAAATTAAATTGGATAGCAGATGTAACCGGAAGAGAAAATGATGACATAATCAAGATGTTAACATTCCATACCACTTCAAATATAAGGATCGAAAAGGGATAAATTTCCATTAATAAATGTGGAAAGAGCGATAATAGATTACTAGACTTAATAAATGTGTCCTTGATTAAAGCAACCAAAATTAAATTGGATAGCTTAATAAAGATGATTAACCAAAATTAAATTGGATAGCAGAAGAGAGAAATGATGACATAATCAAGATGTTAACATTCCATACCACTTCAAATATAAGGATCGGGAGGAAATTTCCATTAATCCTGAAAAAGAGCGATAATAGTTACTAGACTTAATAAATGTGTCCTTGATTAAGCAACCAAAATTAAATTGGATAGCAGATGTAACCGGAAGAGAAAAATGATGACATAATCAAGATGTTAACATTCCATACCACTTCAAATATAAGGATCGGAGGAAATTTCCATTAATCCTGAAAAGAGCGATAATAGTTACTAGACTTAATAAATGTGTCCTTGATTAAGCAACCAAAATTAAATTGGATAGCAGATGTGGAAGAGAAATGATGACATAATCAAGATGTTAACAAATCCCGATAATAGTTACTAAATAATAAAAGGATAACGGAAGAGGAAATGAGGAAATTTCCATTAATCTTGGAAAGAGCAAGATGTTAAAAATCAAATATAAGGATAAGGGGGAAATTTCCATTAATCCTGGAAAGAGCGATAATAGTTACTAGACTTAATAAATGTGTCCTTGATTAAGCAAACCAAAATTAAATTGGATAGCAGATGTAACCGGAAGAGAAAATGATGACATAATCAAGATGTTAACATTCCATACCACTTCAAATATAAGGATCGGGAGGAAATTTCCATTAATCCGGAAAGAGCGATAATAGTTACTAGACTTAATAAATGTGTGATTAAGCAACCAAAATTAAATGGATAGCAGATGTAACCGGAAGAGGAAATGATGACATAATCAAGATGTTAACATTCCATACCACTTCAAATATAAGGATGGGAGGAAATTTCATTAATAAATTGGAAAAGAGCGATAATAGTTACTAGACTTAATAAATGTGTCCTTGATTAAGCAAACCAAAATTAAATTGGATAGCAGATGTAACCGGAAGAGAAAATGATGACATAATCAAGATGTTAACATTCCATACCACTTCAAATATAAGGATCGGGAGGAAATTTCCATTAATCCTGGAAAAGAGCGATAATAGTTACTAGACTTAATAAATGTGTCCTTGATTAAAACCAAAATTAAATTGGATAGCAGATGTAACCGGAAGAGAAAATGATGACATAATCAAGATGTTAACATTCCATACCACTTCAAATATAAGGATCGGGAGGAAATTTCCATTAATCCTGGAAAGAGCGATAATAGTTACTAGACTTAATAAATGTGTCCTTGATTAAGCAACCAAAATTAAATTGGATAGCAGATGTAACCGGAAGAAAATGATGACATAATCAAGATGTTAACATTCCATACCACTTCAAATATAAGGATCGGGAGAAATTTCCATTAATCCTGGAAAGAGCGATAATAGTTACTAGACTTAATAAATGTGTCCTTGATTAAGCAACCAAAATTAAATTGGATAGCAGATGTAACCGAAGAGAAAATGATGACATAATCAAGATGTTAACATTCCATACCACTTCAAATATAAGGATCGGGAGGAAATTTCCATTAATCCTGAAAAGAGCGATAATAGTTACTAGACTTAATAAATGTGTCCTTGATTAAAACCAAAATTAAATTGGATAGCAGATGTAACCGGAAGAGAAAATGATGACATAATCAAGATGTTAACATTCCATTAAGCAACCACAGATTCAAATATAAGGATCGGGAGGAAATTTCCATTAATCCTGAAAAGAGCGATAATAGTTACTAGACTTAATAAATGTGTCCTTGATTAGATGTAACCGGAAAAACAAATATAAGGATCAAAATTAAATTGGATAGCAGATGATTAACCAAAATTAAATTGGAAGAGAAAAATGATGACATAATCAAGATGTTAACATTCCATACCACTTCAAATATAAGGATCGGGAGGAAATTTCCATTAATCCTGAAAAGAGCGATAATAGTTACTAGACTTAATAAATGTGTCCTTGATTAAGCAACCAAAATTAAATTGGATAGCAGATGTAACCGGAAGAGGAAATGATGACATAATCAAGATGTTAACATTCCATACCACTTCAAATATAAGGATCGGGAGGAAATTTCCATTAATCCCTGGAAAGAGCGATAATAGTTACTAGACTTAATAAATGTGTCCTTGATTAAGCAACCAAAATTAAATTGGATAGCAGATGTAACCGGAAGAGGAAATGATGACATAATCAAGATGTTAACATTCCATACCACTTCAAATATAAGGATCGGGAGGAAATTTCCATTAATCCTGGAAAAGAGCGATAATAGTTACTAGACTTAATAAATGTGTCCTTGATTAAGCAACCAAAATTAAATTGGATAGCAGATGTAACCGGAAGAGAAATGATGACATAATCAAGATGTTAACATTCCATACCACTTCAAATATAAGGATGGGAGGAAATTTCCATTAATCCCTGGAAAGAGCGATAATAGTTACTAGACTTAATAAATGTGTCCTTGATTAAAACCAAAATTAAATTGGATAGCAGATGTAACCGAAGAGAAAATGATGACATAATCAAGATGTTAACATTCCATACCACTTCAAATATAAGGATCGGGAGGAAATTTCCATTAATCCTGAAAGAGCGATAATAGTTACTAGACTTAATAAATGTGTCCTTGATTAAGCAAAACCAAAATTAAATTGGATAGCAGATGTAACCGGAAGAGGAAATGATGACATAATCAAGATGTTAACATTCCATACCACTTCAAATATAAGGATCGGGAGGAAATTTCCATTAATCCTGGAAAGAGCGATAATAGTTACTAGACTTAATAAATGTGTCCTTGATTAAGCAACCAAAATTAAATTGGATAGCAGATGTAACCCGGAAGAAAATGATGACATAATCAAGATGTTAACATTCCATACCACTTCAAATATAAGGATCGGGAGGAAATTTCCATTAATCCCTGGAAAGAGCGATAATAGTTACTAGACTTAATAAATGTGTCCTTGATTAAGCAACCAAAATTAAATTGGATAGCAGATGTAACCGGAAGAGGAAATGATGACATAATCAAGATGTTAACATTCCATACCACTTCAAATATAAGGATCGGGAGGAAATTTCCATTAATCCTGGAAAGAGCGATAATAGTTACTAGACTTAATAAATGTGTCCTTGATTAAGCAACCAAAATTAAATTGGATAGCAGATGTAACCGGAAGAGAAAATGATGACATAATCAAGATGTTAACATTCCATTACCACTTCAAATATAAGGATGGGAGAAATTTCCATTAATCCTGAAAGAGCGATAATAGTTACTAGACTTAATAAATGTGTCCTTGATTGACAAAATTAAATTGGATAAGATGAAATGATGACATAATCAAGATGTTAACATTCCATACCACTTCAAATATAAGGATGGGAGGAAATTTCCATTAATCCCGAAAGAGCGATAATAGTTACTAGACTTAATAAATGTGTCCTTGATTAAGCAACCAAAATTAAATTGGATAGCAGATGTAACCGGAAGAGAAAATGATGACATAATCAAGATGTTAACATTCCATACCACTTCAAATATAAGGATCGGGAGGAAATTTCCATTAATCCCTGGAAAGAGCGATAATAGTTACTAGACTTAATAAATGTGTCCTAATGATTAATTCCAACCAAAATTAAATTGGATAGCAGATGTAACCGGAAGAGAAATGATGACATAATCAAGATGTTAACATTCCATACCACTTCAAATATAAGGATCGGGAGGAAATTTCCATTAATCCTGGAAAGAGCGATAATAGTTACTAGACTTAACCAAAATTCAAATATAAGGATCGGGAAAAGGAAATTTCCATTAATCAAATATAAGGAAAGAGAAATTTCCATTAATCCGATAATAGTTACTAGACTTAATAAATGTGTCCTTGATTAAGCAACCAAAATTAAATTGGATAGCAGATGTAACCGGAAGAGGAAATGATGACATAATCAAGATGTTAACATTCCATACCACTTCAAATATAAGGATCGGGAGGAAATTTCCATTAATCCTGGAAAGAGCGATAATAGTTACTAGACTTAATAAATGTGTCCTTGATTAAGCAACCAAAATTAAATTGGATAGCAGATGTAACCGGAAGAGAAAATGATGACATAATCAAGATGTTAACATTCCATACCACTTCAAAATATAAGGATCGGGAAATTTCCATTAATCCTGGAAAGAGCGATAATAGTTACTAGACTTAATAAATGTGTCCTTGATTAAGCAACCAAAATTAAATTGGATAGCAGATGTAACCGAAGAGAAATGATGACATAATCAAGATGTTAACATTCCATACCACTTCAAATATAAGGATCGGGAGGAAATTTCCATTAATCCTGAAAAGAGCGATAATAGTTACTAGACTTAATAAATGTGTCCTTGATTAAATATAAACCAAAATTAAATTGGATAGCAGATGTAACCGGAAGAGGAAATGATGACATAATCAAGATGTTAACATTCCATACCACTTCAAATATAAGGATGGGAGGAAATTTCCATTAATCCTGGAAAAGAGCGATAATAGTTACTAGACTTAATAAATGTGTCCTTGATTAAGCAACCAAAATTAAATTGGATAGCAGATGTAACCGGAAGAGAAATGATGACAAATCAAGATGTTAACATTCCATACCACTTCAAATATAAGGATGGGAGGAAATTTCCATTAATCCTGGAAAGAGCGATAATAGTTACTAGACTTAATAAATGTGTCCTTGATTAAGCAACCAAAATTAAATTGGAAGCAGATGTAACCGGAAGGAAATGACATAATCAAGATGTTAATCCTTCAAATAAAGGAGGAGGAAAAATGTTACTAGACTTAATAAAGATGATTAACAAAAATTAAATTGGATAGCAGATGTTCGGAAGATAAATGATGACATAATCAAGAAATTCCATTCCATTCAAAATCCGGGAGGAAATTTCCATTAATCCTGGAAAGAGCGATAATAGTTACTAGACTTAATAAATGTGTCCTTGATTAAGCAACCAAAATTAAATTGGATAGCAGATGTAACCGGAAGGAAAATGATGACATAATCAAGATGTTAACATTCCATACCACTTCAAATATAAGGATCGGGAGGAAATTTCCATTAATCTTGAAAAGAGCGATAATAGTTACTAGACTTAATAAATGTGTCCTTGATTAAGCAACCAAAATTAAATTGGATAGCAGATGTAACCGGAAGAGAAATGATGACATAATCAAGATGTTAACATTCCATTCCACTTCAAATATAAGGATCGGGAGGAAATTTCCATTAATCCTGGAAAGAGCGATAATAGTTACTAGACTTAATAAATGTGTCCTTGATTCAACCAAAATTAAATTGGATAGCAGATGTAACCAAAATTAAATTGGATAAGGATCAGAAATTTCCATTAATCCCCGATAATAGTTACTAGACTTAATAAAATGATTGCAACCAAAATTAAATTGGATAATCAAGAAAATGATGACATAATCAAGATTCATTCCATACCACTTCAAATATAAGGATCGGGAGGAAATTTCCATTAATCCTGGAAAGAGCGATAATAGTTACTAGACTTAATAAATGTGTCCTTGATTAAGCAACCAAAATTAAATTGGATAGCAGATGTAACCGGAAGAGAAAATGATGACATAATCAAGATGTTAACATTCCATACCACTTCAAATATAAGGATCGGGAGGAAATTTCCATTAATCCTGGAAAGAGCGATAATAGTTACTAGACTTAATAAATGTGTCCTTGATTAAGCAACCAAAATTAAATTGGATAGCAGATGTAACCGGAAGAGAAATGATGACATAATCAAGATGTTAACATTCCATACCACTTCAAAAATGATGACATAATCAAGATGTTAACATTCCATACCACTTCAAATATAAGGATCGGGAGGAAATTTCCATTAATCCTGGAAAAAGAGCGATAATAGTTACTAGACTTAATAAATGTGTCCTTGATTAAGCAACCAAAATTAAATTGGATAGCAGATGTAACCGGAAGAGAAAATGATGACATAATCAAGATGTTAACATTCCATACCACTTCAAATATAAGGATCGGGAGGAAATTTCCATTAATCCCGGAAAGAGCGATAATAGTTACTAGACTTAATAAATGTGTCCTTGATTAAGCAACCAAAATTAAATTGGATAGCAGATGTAACCGAAGAGAAAATGATGACATAATCAAGATGTTAACATTCCATACCACTTCAAATATAAGGATCGGGAGAAATTTCCATTAATCTGGAAAGAGCGATAATAGTTACTAGACTTAATAAATGTGTCCTTGATTAAGCAACCAAAATTAAATTGGATAGCAGATGTAACCGGAAGAGGAAATGATGACATAATCAAGATGTTAACATTCCAGTTACCTTAATAAACTTGATTCAAAATAAATTGGAAGGATCGGAAGAGAAAATGGACATAATCAAGATGTTAAATTTCCATTAATTTCCATTAATCCTGGAAAGAGCGATAATAGTTACTAGACTTAATAAATGTGTCCTTGATTAAGCAACCAAAATTAAATTGGATAGCAGATGTAACCGAAGAGAAAATGATGACATAATCAAGATGTTAACATTCCATTCCACTTCAAATATAAGGATCGGGAGGAAATTTCCATTAATCCTGGAAAGAGCGATAATAGTTACTAGACTTAATAAATGTGTCTTGATTAAGCAGCTAAAATTAAATTGGATAGCAGATGTAACCGGAAGATAAAAATGATGACATAATCAAGATGTTAACATTCCATACCACTTCAAATATAAGGATCGGGAGGAAATTTCCATTAATCCCGAAAAAGAGCGATAATAGTTACTAGACTTAATAAATGTGTCCTTGATTAAGCAACCAAAATTAAATTGGATAGCAGATGTAACCGGAAGAGAAAATGATGACATAATCAAGATGTTAACATTCCATACCACTTCAAATATAAGGATCGGGAGGAAATTTCCATTAATCCTGGAAAGAGCGATAATAGTTACTAGACTTAATAAATGTGTCCTTGATTAATATAAACCAAAATTAAATTGGATAGCAGATGTAACCGGAAGAGGAAATGATGACATAATCAAGATGTTAACATTCCATACCACTTCAAATATAAGGATCGGGAGGAAATTTCCATTAATCCGGAAAGAGCGATAATAGTTACTAGACTTAATAAATGTGTCCTTGATTAAGCAACCAAAATTAAATTGGATAGCAGATGTAACCGGAAGAGGAAATGATGACATAATCAAGATGTTAACATTCCATACCACTTCAAATATAAGGATCGGGAGGAAATTTCCATTAATCCCGGAAAGAGCGATAATAGTTACTAGACTTAATAAATGTGTCCTTGATTAAGCAACCAAAATTAAATTGGATAGCAGATGTAACCGGAAGAGAAAATGATGACATAATCAAGATGTTAACATTCCATACCACTTCAAATATAAGGATCGGGAGGAAATTTCCATTAATCCTGGAAAGAGCGATAATAGTTACTAGACTTAATAAATGTGTCCTTGATTAAAAACCAAAATTAAATTGGATAGCAGATGTAACCGGAAGAGGAAATGATGACATAATCAAGATGTTAACATTCCATACCACTTCAAATATAAGGATCGGGAGGAAATTTCCATTAATCCTGGAAAGAGCGATAATAGTTACTAGACTTTAAACTAGTCCTTGATTAAACAACCAAAATTAAATGATAGCAGATGTAACCGGAAGAGAAAATGATGACATAATCAAGATGTTAACATTCCAAAATTCAAAATTAAGGATCAGGCAGAAATTTCCATTAATCAAAAAAGAGCGAAATGTTATGACTTAATAAATCAAGATGATTAAGCAACCAAAAAAATTAAATTCCATACGTTAAAGATACCACTTCAAATATAAATGATGACATTCAAATATAAGGAACCGGAAGAGGAAAAATATAATCAGGAGGAAATTTCCATTAATCCTGGAAAGAGCGATAATAGTTACTAGACTTAATAAATGTGTCCTTGATTAAGCAACCAAAATTAAATTGGATAGCAGATGTAACCGGAAGAGAAAATGATGACATAATCAAGATGTTAACATTCCATACCACTTCAAATATAAGGATCGGGAGGAAATTTCCATTAATCCTGGAAAAGAGCGATAATAGTTACTAGACTTAATAAATGTGTCCTTGATTAAGCAACCAAAATTAAATTGGATAGCAGATTAACCGGAAGAGGAAATGATGACATAATCAAGATGTTAACGGACCACTTCAAAATAAGGATGAAACATTAATCCTGGAAGATGCGATAATAGTTACTAGACTTAATAAATGTGTCCTTGATTAACAACCAAAATTAAATTGGATAGGATAACCGGAAGAGAAAATGATGACATAATCAAGATGTTAACATTCCATACCACTTCAAATATAAGGATCGGGAGGAAATTTCCATTAATCCCGAAAGAGCGATAATAGTTACTAGACTTAATAAATGTGTCCTAATGATTAAGCACTTCAAATAACCAAAATTAAATTGGATAGACTTAATAAAGATGTAACCAAAAGAGAAAATGATGACATAATCAAGATGTTAACATTCCATACCACTTCAAATATAAGGATCGGGAGGAAATTTCCATTAATCCCGGAAAGAGCGATAATAGTTACTAGACTTAATAAATGTGTCCTTGATTAAGCGATAAAACCAAAATTAAATTGGATAGCAGATGTAACCGGAAGAGAAAATGATGACATAATCAAGATGTTAACATTCCATACCACTTCAAATATAAGGATCGGGAGGAAATTTCCATTAATCCTGGAAAGAGCGATAATAGTTACTAGACTTAATAAATGTGTCCTTGATTAAGCAAAACCAAAATTAAATTGGATAGCAGATGTAACCGGAAGAGGAAATGATGACATAATCAAGATGTTAACATTCCATTCCACTTCAAATATAAGGATCGGGAGGAAATTTCCATTAATCCCGGAAAGAGCGATAATAGTTACTAGACTTAATAAATGTGTCCTTGATTAAGCAACCAAAATTAAATTGGATAGCAGATGTAACCGGAAGAGGAAATGATGACATAATCAAGATGTTAACATTCCATACCACTTCAAAATATTTAAGGATCGGGAGGAAATAGTTACTAGACTTAATAAATTAATCAAAAATTAAATTGGATAGCAGATGTAACGAAGAGGAAATGATGACATAAAACATTCCATACCACTTCAAATATAAGGATCGGGAGTTATTAAGACTTAATAAACTAGACTTAATAAATGTGTCTTGATTAAGCAACCAAAATTAAATTGGATAGCAGATGTAACCGGAAGAGGAAATGATGACATAATCAAGATGTTAACATTCCATACCACTTCAAATATAAGGATCGGGAGGAAATTTCCATTAATCCCGAAAAGAGCGATAATAGTTACTAGACTTAATAAATGTGTCCTTGATTAAGCAACCAAAATTAAATTGGATAGCAGATGTAACCGGAAGAGGAAATGATGACATAATCAAGATGTTAACATTCCATACCACTTCAAATATAAGGATCGGGAGGAAATTTCCATTAATCCCGGAAAGAGCGATAATAGTTACTAGACTTAATAAATGTGTCCTTGATTAAGCAATCCCAAAATTAAATTGGATAGCAGATTAACCAAAATTAAATGGATAGCAGATGAAGAAGAAAATGATGACATAATCAAGATGTTAACATTCCATACCACTTCAAATATAAGGATCGGGAGGAAATTTCCATTAATCCCGGAAAGAGCGATAATAGTTACTAGACTTAATAAATGTGTCCTTGATTAAGCAACCAAAATTAAATTGGATAGCAGATGTAACCGGAAGAGGAAATGATGACATAATCAAGATGTTAACATTCCATACCACTTCAAATATAAGGATCGGGAGGAAATTTCCATTAATCCTGGAAAGAGCGATAATAGTTACTAGACTTAATAAATGTGTCCTTGATTAAGCAACCAAAATTAAATTGGATAGCAGATGTAACCGGAAGAGGAAATGATGACATAATCAAGATGTTAACATTCCATACCACTTCAAATATAAGGATCGGGAGGAAATTTCCATTAATCCCTGGAAAGAGCGATAATAGTTACTAGACTTAATAAATCAAGTGTCCAAAATATAAGGATGATTAATCCTGGAAAACCAAAATTAAATTGGATAGCAGATGTAACCGGAAGAGAAGAAATGATGACATAATCAAGATGTTAACATTCCATACCACTTCAAATATAAGGATCGGGAGGAAATTTCCATTAATCCTGAAAAAGAGCGATAATAGTTACTAGACTTAATAAATGTGTCCTTGATTAAGCAACCAAAATTAAATTGGATAGCAGATGTAACCGGAAGAGAAAATGATGACATAATCAAGATGTTAACATTCCATACCACTTCAAATATAAGGATCGGGAGGAAATTTCCATTAATCCTGGAAAGAGCGATAATAGTTACTAGACTTAATAAATGTGTCTTGATTAAGCAACCAAAATTAAATTGATATAGCAGATGTAACCGGAAGAGAAAATGATGACATAATCAAGATGTTAACATTCCATACCACTTCAAATATAAGGATCGGGAGGAAATTTCCATTAATCCTGAAAAAGAGCGATAATAGTTACTAGACTTAATAAATGTGTCCTTGATTAAGCAACCAAAATTAAATTGGATAGCAGATGTAACCGGAAGAGAAAATGATGACATAATCAAGATGTTAACATTCCATACCACTTCAAATATAAGGATCGGGAGGAAATTTCCATTAATCCTGGAAAGAGCGATAATAGTTACTAGACTTAATAAATGTGTCCTTGATTAAGCAACCAAAATTAAATTGGATAGCAGATGTAACCGGAAGAGAAAATGATGACATAATCAAGATGTTAACATTCCATACCACTTCAAATATAAGGATCGGGAGGAAATTTCCATTAATCCCGGAAAGAGCGATAATAGTTACTAGACTTAATAAATGTGTCCTTGATTAACCGGAAAGAAAAAATTAAATTGGATGTTAACATTCCATACCACTTAACCGGAAGAGAAAATGATGACATAATCAAGATGTTAAAAATTCCATACAACCAAAACTTCAAATATAAGGATCCATACCACTTCAAATATGAGGAAATTTCCATTAATCCTGGAAAAGAGCGATAATAGTTACTAGACTTAATAAATGTGTCCTTGATTAAGCAACCAAAATTAAATTGGATAGCAGATGTAACCGGAAGAGGAAATGATGACATAATCAAGATGTTAACATTCCATACCACTTCAAATATAAGGATCGGGAGGAAATTTCCATTAATCTGGAAAGAGCGATAATAGTTACTAGACTTAATAAATGTGTCCTTGATTAAGCAACCAAAATTAAATTGGATAGCAGATGTAACCGGAAGAGAAATGATGACATAATCAAGATGTTAACATTCCATACCACTTCAAATATAAGGATCGGGAGGAAATTTCCATTAATCCCGGAAAAGAGTTACGATAAAAAGTTACTAGACTTAATAAATGTGTCCGAAAGAGAAAATGATGACATTGATCCCAAAATTAAATTGGATAGCAGATAATAAACCGGAAGAAAATGATGACATAATCAAGATGTTAACATTCCATACCACATTTCAAATATAAGGATCGGGAGGAAATTTCCATTAATCTTGGAAAGAGCGATAATAGTTACTAGACTTAATAAATGTGTCCTTGATTTAACAACAAAATTAAATTGGATAGCAGATGTAACCGGAAGAGAAAATGATGACATAATCAAGATGTTAACATTCCATACCACTTCAAATATAAGGATCGGGAGGAAATTTCCATTAATCCTGGAAAGAGCGATAATAGTTACTAGACTTAATAAATGTGTCCTTGATTAAGCAAACCAAAATTAAATTGGATAGCAGATGTAACCGGAAGAGAAATGATGACATAATCAAGATGTTAACATTCCATACCACTTCAAATATAAAGGATCTTGGGAGGAAATTTCCATTAATCCCTTCAAATAAAGAGCGATAATAGTTACTAGACTTAATAAATGTGTCCTTGATTAAGCAAACCAAAATTAAATTGGATAGCAGATGTAACCGGAAGAGGAAATGATGACATAATCAAGATGTTAACATTCCATACCACTTCAAATATAAGGATCGGGAGGAAATTTCCATTAATCCTGGAAAGAGCGATAATAGTTACTAGACTTAATAAATGTGTTGATTGATTAAAACCAAAATTAAATTGGATAGCAGATGTAACCGGAAGAGGAAATGATGACATAATCAAGATGTTAACATTCCATACCACTTCAAATATAAGGATCGGGAGGAAATTTCCATTAATCCTGGAAAGAGCGATAATAGTTACTAGACTTAATAAATGTGTCCTTGATTAAGCAACCAAAATTAAATTGGATAGCAGATGTAACCGGAAGAGAAAATGATGACATAATCAAGATGTTAACATTCCATACCACTTCAAAATAAGGATCGGGAGAAATTTCCATTAATCCCGGAAAGAGCGATAATAGTTACTAGACTTAATAAATGTGTCCTTGATTAAGCAACCAAAATTAAATTGGATAGCAGATGTAACCGGAAGAGAAAATGATGACATAATCAAGATGTTAACATTCCATACCACTTCAAATATAAGGATCGGGAGGAAATTTCCATTAATCCTGGAAAGAGCGATAATAGTTACTAGACTTAATAAATGTGTCCTTGATTAAGCAAACCAAAATTAAATTGGATAGCAGATGTAACCGGAAGAGGAAATGATGACATAATCAAGATGTTAACATTCCATTACCACTTCAAATATAAGGATCGGGAGGAAATTTCCATTAATCCTGGAAAGAAAGCGATAATAGTTACTAGACTTAATAAATGTGTCCTTGATTAAGCAATCAAAATTAAATTGGATAGCAGATGTAACCGGAAGAGGAAATGATGACATAATCAAGATGTTAACATTCCATACCACTTCAAATATAAGGATCGGGAGGAAATTTCCATTAATCCCGGAAAGAGCGATAATAGTTACTAGACTTAATAAATGTGTCCTTGATTAAGCAACCAAAATTAAATTGGATAGCAGATGTAACCGGAAGAGAAAATGATGACATAATCAAGATGTTAACATTCCATACCACTTCAAATATAAGGATCGGGAGGAAATTTCCATTAATCTTGGAAAGAGCGATAATAGTTACTAGACTTAATAAATGTGTCCTTGATTAAGCAACCAAAATTAAATTGGATAGCAGATGTAACCGGAAGAGGAAATGATGACATAATCAAGATGTTAACATTCCATACCACTTCAAATATAAGGATCGGGAGGAAATTTCCATTAATCCTGGAAAGAGCGATAATAGTTACTAGACTTAATAAATGTGTCCTTGATTAAAACCAAAATTAAATTGGATAGCAGATGTAACCGGAAGAGCAAAAAATGATGACATAATCAAGATGTTAACATTCCATTCCACTTCAAATATAAGGATCGGGAGGAAATTTCCATTAATCCTGGAAAGAGCGATAATAGTTACTAGACTTAATAAATGTGTCCTTGATTAAGCAAACCAAAATTAAATTGGATAGCAGATGTAACCGGAAGAGGAAATGATGACATAATCAAGATGTTAACATTCCATACCACTTCAAATATAAGGATCGGGAGGAAATTTCCATTAATCCTGGAAAAGAGCGATAATAGTTACTAGACTTAATAAATGTGTCCTTGATTAAGCAACCAAAATTAAATTGGATAGCAGATGTAACCGGAAGAGAAAATGATGACATAATCAAGATGTTAACATTCCATACCACTTCAAATATAAGGATCGGGAGGAAATTTCCATTAATCCTGAAAAGAGCGATAATAGTTACTAGACTTAATAAATGTGTCCTTGATTAAGCAAACCAAAATTAAATTGGATAGCAGATGTAACCGGAAGAGAAAATGATGACATAATCAAGATGTTAACATTCCATACCACTTCAAATATAAGGATCGGGAGGAAATTTCCATTAATCCTGGAAAAAGAGCGATAATAGTTACTAGACTTAATAAATGTGTCCTTGATTAAGCAAACCAAAATTAAATTGGATAGCAGATGTAACCGGAAGAGAAAATGATGACATAATCAAGATGTTAACATTCCATACCACTTCAAATATAAGGATCCTGGAAAGAGGGACTAGACTTAATAAAAATTTCCATTAATAACCGGAAGAGGAAAATGGAAAGAGCGATTCAAAATAAGGTTACTAGACTTAATAAATGTGTCCTTGATTAAGCAACCAAAATTAAATTGGATAGCAGATGTAACCGGAAGAGAAAATGATGACATAATCAAGATGTTAACATTCCATACCACTTCAAATATAAGGATCGGGAGGAAATTTCCATTAATCCTGGAAAAGAGCGATAATAGTTACTAGACTTAATAAATGTGTCCTTGATTAAGCAACCAAAATTAAATTGGATAGCAGATGTAACCGGAAGAGAAAATGATGACATAATCAAGATGTTAACATTCCATACCACTTCAAATATAAGGATCGGGAGGAAATTTCCATTAATCCTTAATAAAAGAGCGATAATAGTTACTAGACTTAATAAATGTGTCCTTGATTAAACCAAAATTAAATTGGATAGCAGATGACTTAATAAATGTGTCCCGGAAGATTAAATGATGACATAATCAAGATGTTAACATTCCATACCACTTCAAATATAAGGATCGGGAGGAAATTTCCATTAATCCTGAAAAGAGCGATAATAGTTACTAGACTTAATAAATGTGTCCTTGATTAAGCAAACCAAAATTAAATTGGATAGCAGATGTAACCGGAAGAGGAAATGATGACATAATCAAGATGTTAACATTCCATACCACTTCAAATATAAGGATCGGGAGGAAATTTCCATTAATCCTGGAAAGAGCGATAATAGTTACTAGACTTAATAAATGTGTCCTTGATTAAGCAACCAAAATTAAATTGGATAGCAGATGTAACCGAAGAGAAAATGATGACATAATCAAGATGTTAACATTCCATACCACTTCAAATATAAGGATCGGGAGGAAATTTCCATTAATCCTGGAAAGAGCGATAATAGTTACTAGACTTAATAAATGTGTCCTTGATTAAGCAAACCAAAATTAAATTGGATAGCAGATGTAACCGGAAGAGAAAATGATGACATAATCAAGATGTTAACATTCCATACCACTTCAAATATAAGGATCGGGAGGAAATTTCCATTAATCCTGGAAAGAGCGATAATAGTTACTAGACTTAATAAATGTGTCCTTGATTAAAAATTAAATTGGATAGCAGATGTAACCGGAAGAGGAAATGATGACATAATCAAGATGTTAACATTCCATACCACTTCAAAATAAGGATCGGGAGGAAATTTCCATTAATCCTGGAAAGAGCGATAATAGTTACTAGACTTAATAAATGTGTCCTTGATTAAGCAACCAAAATTAAAATTAAATTGGATAGCAAGATGTAACCTTCAAAGATAAAATGATGACATAATCAAGATGTTACTAGATTCCATACCACTTCAAAATATAAGGATCGGGAGGAAAAATTTCCATTAATCCTTCAAATAAAGAGCCATTAATCCCGAAGAAAAAGATAATAGTTACTAGACTTAATAAATGTGTCCTTGATTAAGCAACCAAAATTAAATTGGATAGCAGATGTAACCGGAAGAGGAAATGATGACATAATCAAGATGTTAACATTCCATACCACTTCAAATATAAGGATCGGGAGGAAATTTCCATTAATCCTGGAAAGAGCGATAATAGTTACTAGACTTAATAAATGTGTCCTTGATTAAGCAAACCAAAATTAAATTGGATAGCAGATGTAACCGGAAGAGAAAATGATGACATAATCAAGATGTTCGGGAGGAAACATTCCATACTTAATAAACTTGATTTCAAATAAATGGAAGCAGATCGGGAGAAATGATGAAATTTCCACTTAAAATATAAGGATCGGGAGGAAATCCATTAATCCCTAAAAGAGCGATAATAGTTACTAGACTTAATAAATGTGTCCTTGATTAAGCAAACCAAAATTAAATTGGATAGCAGATGTAACCGGAAGAGGAAATGATGACATAATCAAGATGTTAACATTCCATACCACTTCAAATATAAGGATCGGGAGGAAATTTCCATTAATCCTGGAAAAGCGATAATAGTTACTAGACTTAATAAATGTGTCTTGATTAAGCGAAAAACCAAAATTAAATTGGATAGCAGATGTAACCGGAAGAGAAAATGATGACATAATCAAGATGTTAACATTCCATACCACTTCAAATATAAGGATCGGGAGGAAATTTCCATTAATCCCTGAAAAGAGCGATAATAGTTACTAGACTTAATAAATGTGTGTCCAAAATTAAATTGATAGCAGATTAACCGGAAGAGAAAAAATGACATAATCAAGATGTTAACATTCCAAAATATAAATTGGATAGCAGATGTTACTAACTTAATAAATGTGTCCTTGATTAAGCAACCAAAATTAAAATAGCAGATGTAACCGGAAGAGGAAATGATGACATAATCAAGATGTTAACATTCCATACCACTTCAAATATAAGGATCGGGAGGAAATTTCCATTAATCCCTGGAAAGAGCGATAATAGTTACTAGACTTAATAAATGTGTCCTTGATTAAGCAAACCAAAATTAAATTGGATAGCAGATGTAACCGGAAGAGGAAATGATGACATAATCAAGATGTTAACATTCCATACCACTTCAAATATGTAACCGGAAGAGGAAAGGATCGGGAGGAAATTTCCATTAATCCTGGAAAGAGCGATAATAGTTACTAGACTTAATAAATGTGATTAAGCAACCAAAATTAAATTGGATAGCAGATGTAACGAAGAAAATGATGACATAATCAAATGTTAAATTTGGATCAAGCAGATCGGGAGGAAATTCCATTAATCCGGAAAGAGGAAAATGATAGACTTAATAAAGATGTTAAACAAACCAAAATTAAATTGATAGCAGAAATAAAATGATGACATAATCAAGATGTTAACATTCCATTAATCCACTTCAAAAAAGAGGATCGGGGAAATCCATTAATCCCGGAAAGATAATAGTTACTAGACTTAATAAATGTGTCCTTGATTAAGCAAAACCAAAATTAAATTGGATAGCAGATGTAACCGGAAGAGGAAATGATGACATAATCAAGATGTTAACATTCCATACCACTTCAAATATAAGGATCGGGAGGAAATTTCCATTAATCCCGGAAAGAGATAATAGTTACTAGACTTAATAAATGTGTCCTTGATTAAGCAAACCAAAATTAAATTGGATAGCAGATGTAACCGGAAGAGGAAATGATGACATAATCAAGATGTTAACATTCCATACCACTTCAAATATAAGGATCGGGAGGAAATTTCCATTAATCCTGAAAAAGCGATAATAGTTACTAGACTTAATAAATGTGTCCTTGATTAAGCAAACCAAAATTAAATTGGATAGCAGATGTAACCGGAAGAGGAAATGATGACATAATCAAGATGTTAACATTCCATACCACTTCAAATATAAGGATCGGGAGAAATTTCCATTAATCCTGAAAGAGCGATAATAGTTACTAGACTTAATAAATGTGTCCTTGATTAAGCAACCAAAATTAAATTGGATAGCAGATGTAACCGGAAGAGAAAATGATGACATAATCAAGATGTTAACATTCCATACCACTTCAAATATAAGGATCGGGAGGAAATTTCCATTAATCCTGGAAAGAGCGATAATAGTTACTAGACTTAATAAATGTGTCCTTGATTAAGCAACCAAAATTAAATTGGATAGCAGATGTAACCGGAAGAGGAAATGATGACATAATCAAGATGTTAACATTCCATTCCACTTCAAATATAAGGATCGGGAGGAAATTTCCATTAATCCCGAAAAGAGCGATAATAGTTACTAGACTTAATAAATGTGTCCTTGATTAAGCAACCAAAATTAAATTGGATAGCAGATGTAACCGGAAGAGAAAAATGATGACATAATCAAGATGTTAACATTCCATACCACTTCAAATATAAGGATCGGGAGGAAATTTCCATTAATCCTGGAAAGAGCGATAATAGTTACTAGACTTAATAAATGTGTCCTTGATTAAAAATCAAAAATTAAATTGATAGCAGATGTAACCGGAAGAGAAAATGATGACATAATCAAGATGTTAACATTCCATACCACTTCAAATATAAGGATCGGGAGGAAATTTCCATTAATCCTGGAAAGAGCGATAATAGTTACTAGACTTAATAAATGTGTCCTTGATTAAGCAACCAAAATTAAATTGATAGCAGATGTAACCGGAAGAGGAAATGATGACATAATCAAGATGTTAACATTCCATTCCACTTCAAATATAAGGATCGGGAGGAAATTTCCATTAATCCTTGGAAAGAGCAGATAATAGTTACTAGACTTAATAAATGTGTCCGATAATAGTTTGATTAAATGTGCTTGAACCAAAATTAAATTGATAGCAGATGTAACCGGAAGAGAAAATGATGACATAATCAAGATGTTAACATTCCATACCACTTCAAATATAAGGATCGGGAGGAAATTTCCATTAATCCTGAAAAAGAGCGATAATAGTTACTAGACTTAATAAATGTGTCCTTGATTAACAAAACCAAAATTAAATTGATAGCAGATGTAACCGGAAGAGGAAATGATGACATAATCAAGATGTTAACATTCCATACCACTTCAAATATAAGGATCGAGGGAGGAAATTTCCATTAATCCTGAAAAAGAGCGATAATAGTTACTAGACTTAATAAATGTGTCCTTGATTAACAAACCAAAATTAAATTGATAGCAGATGTAACCGGAAGAGAAAATGATGACATAATCAAGATGTTAACATTCCATTCCACTTCAAATATAAGGATCGGGAGGAAATTTCCATTAATCCTGAAAAGAGCGTTACTAGACTTAATAAATAATAGTTACTAGACTTAATAAATGTGTCCTTGATTAAGATCGGGAGGAAATTTCCAAACCAAAATTAAATTGTCCTTGATAGCAGATGTAACCGAAGAGAAAAATGATGACATAATCAAGATGTTAACATTCCATACCACTTCAAATATAAGGGATCGGGAGGAAATTTCCATTAATCCTGAAAAGAGCGATAATAGTTACTAGACTTAATAAATGTGTCCTTGATTAAGGAAAACCAAAATTAAATTGGATAGCAGATGTAACCGAAGAGAGGAAATGATGACATAATCAAGATGTTAACATTCCATACCACTTCAAATATAAGGATCGGGAGGAAATTTCCATTAATCCTGGAAAGAGCGATAATAGTTACTAGACTTAATAAATGTGTCCTTGATTAAGCAACCAAAATTAAATTGGATAGCAGATGTAACCGGAAGAGGAAATGATGACATAATCAAGATGTTAACATTCCATACCACTTCAAATATAAGGATCGGGAGGAAATTTCCATTAATCCCGGAAAGAGCGATAATAGTTACTAGACTTAATAAATGTGTCCTTGAAGATGTAACCGGATTAAGCAAACCAAAATTAAATTGATAGCAGATGTAACCGGAAGAGAAAAATGATGACATAATCAAGATGTTAACATTCCATACCACTTCAAATATAAGGATCGGGAGGAAATTTCCATTAATCCCGGAAAGAGCGATAATAGTTACTAGACTTAATAAATGTGTCCTTGATTACAAACCAAAATTAAATTGGATAGCAGATGTAACCGGAAGAGGAAATGATGACATAATCAAGATGTTAACATTCCATACCACTTCAAATATAAGGATCGGGAGGAAATTTCCATTAATCCTGGAAAGAGCGATAATAGTTACTAGACTTAATAAATGTGTCCTTGATTAAGTTAAAACCAAAATTAAATTGATAGCAGATGTAACCGGAAGAGGAAATGATGACATAATCAAGATGTTAACATTCCATTCCACTTCAAATATAAGGATCGGGAGGAAATTTCCATTAATCCTGAAAAAGAGCGATAATAGTTACTAGACTTAATAAATGTGTCCTTGATTAAAACCAAAATTAAATTGGATAGCAGATGTAACCGGAAGAGAAAAATGATGACATAATCAAGATGTTAACATTCCATTCCACTTCAAATATAAGGATCGAGAGGAAATTTCCATTAATCCTGGAAAGAGCGATAATAGTTACTAGACTTAATAAATGTGTCCTTGATTAAGCAAACCAAAATTAAATTGGATAGCAGATGTAACCGGAAGAGGAAATGATGACATAATCAAGATGTTAACATTCCATACCACTTCAAATATAAGGATCGGGAGGAAATTTCCATTAATCCCGAAAAGAGCGATAATAGTTACTAGACTTAATAAATGTGTCCTTGATTAAGCAAACCAAAATTAAATTGATAGCAGATGTAACCGGAAGAGAAATGATGACATAATCAAGATGTTAACATTCCATACCACTCAAAAAAAGGAAGGAATCTTGGAAAGAGCGATAATAGTTACTAGACTTAATAAATGTGTCCTTGATTAAGCAACCAAAAATTAATTGATAGCAGAAAGAGGAAATGATGACATAATCAAGAGTTAACATTCCATTACAAATATAAGGATAGACTTAATAAATAGTAGACTCCTTGATTAAGCAAACCAAAATTAAATTGGATAGCAGATGTAACCGGAAGAGGAAAATGATGACATAATCAAGATGTTAACATTCCATACCACTTCAAATATAAGGATCGGGAGGAAATTTCCATTAATCCTGGAAAGAGCGATAATAGTTACTAGACTTAATAAATGTGTCCTTGATTAAACAAACCAAAATTAAATTGATAGCAGATGTAACCGGAAGAGGAAATGATGACATAATCAAGATGTTAACATTCCATACCACTTCAAATATAAGGATCGGGAGGAAATTTCCATTAATCCAAAATTAAATTGGATAGCAGAAAAGAGATGATAATAGTTACTAGACTTAATAAATGTGTCCTTGATTAAGCAAACCAAAATTAAATTGGATAGCAGATGTAACCGGAAGAGAAAATGATGACATAATCAAGATGTTAACATTCCATACCACTTCAAATATAAGGATCGGGAGGGGAAAGAGCGATAATAGTTACTAGACTTAATAAATGTGTCCTTGATTACAAACCAAAATTAAATTGATAGCAGATGTAACCGGAAGAGGAAATGATGACATAATCAAGATGTTAACATTCCATACCACTTCAAATATAAGGATCGGGAGGAAATTTCCATTAATCCTGGAAAGAGCGATAATAGTTACTAGACTTAATAAATGTGTCCTTGATTAAGCAAAACCAAAATTAAATTGGATAGCAGATGTAACCGGAAGAGGAAATGATGACATAATCAAGATGTTAACATTCCATACCACTTCAAATATAAGGATCGGGAGGAAATTCCATTAATCCCGGAAAGAGCGATAATAGTTACTAGACTTAATAAATGTGTCCTTGATTAAGCAAACCAAAATTAAATTGATAGCAGATGTAACCGGAAGAGAAAATGATGACATAATCAAGATGTTAACATTCCATTCCACTTCAAATATAAGGATCGGGAGGAAATTTCCATTAATCTAAAATTAAATTGATTGGAAAGAGCGACATAATAGTTACTAGACTTAATAAATGTGTCCTTGATTAAGCAAACCAAAATTAAATTGGATAGCAGATGTAACCGGAAGAGAAAATGATGACATAATCAAGATGTTAACATTCCATACCACTTCAAATATAAGGATCGGGAGGAAATTTCCATTAATCCCGGAAAGAGCGATAATAGTTTACTAGACTTAAGCAAACCAAAATAAATGTGTCGGAAGAGGAAATGATTAATCAAATGTTAAAATTAAATTGGATCGAGGAGATCCATTAATCTTGGAAGAGAAAAATGATGACATAATCAAGATGTTAACATTCCATACCAGATTCAAATATAAGGATCAAGATGTTAAATTCCATACCATCAAATATAAGGATAATCCTTAAAAGAGCGAGTAACGAAGAAATTTCCATTAATTAATAATAAATGTGTCCTTGATTAAGCAACCAAAATTAAATTGGAAAGAGAAATGATGACATAATCAAGAGACTTAATAAATGTAGTTACTAGACTTAATAAATGTGATTGATTAACAAACCAAAATTAAATTGGATAGCAGATGTAACCGGAAGAGAAAATGATGACATAATCAAGATGTTAACATTCCATACCACTTCAAATATAAGGATCGGGAGGAAATTTCCATTAATCCTTGGAAAGAGCGATAATAGTTACTAGACTTAATAAATGTGTCTTGATTAACAAACCAAAATTAAATTGGATAGCAGATGTAACCGGAAGAGGAAATGATGACATAATCAAGATGTTAACATTCCATACCACTTCAAATATAAGGATCGGGAGGAAATTTCCATTAATCCTGGAAAGAGCGATAATAGTTACTAGACTTAATAAATGTGTCCTTGATTAAGCAAACCAAAATTAAATTGATAGCAGATGTAACCGGAAGAGGAAATGATGACATAATCAAGATGTTAACATTCCATACCACTTCAAATATAAGGATCGGGAGGAAATTTCCATTAATCCTGGAAAAAGAGCGATAATAGTTACTAGACTTAATAAATGTGTCCTTGATTAAGCAACCAAAATTAAATTGGATAGCAGATGTAACCGGAAGAGGAAATGATGACATAATCAAGATGTTAACATTCCATACCACTTCAAATATAAGGATCGGGAGGAAATTTCCATTAATCCTGGAAAGAGCGATAATAGTTACTAGACTTAATAAATGTGTCCTTGATTAACAAACCAAAATTAAATTGGATAGCAGATGTAACCGGAAGAGGAAATGATGACATAATCAAGATGTTAACATTCCATACCACTTCAAATATAAGGATCCTGGAAAGGAGTTACTAGACTTAATAAAATGATTCCCAAAAATTAAATTGGATAATCCGAAGAGAAAAAGACATAATCGATAATAGTTACGGAAAGACTTAATAAATGTGTCCTTGATTAAGCAACCAAAATTAAATTGGATAGCAGATGTAACCGAAGAGGAAATGATGACATAATCAAGATGTTAACATTCCATTCCACTTCAAATATAAGGATCGGGAGGAAATTTCCATTAATCCTTGGAAAAGAAAAATTATAATAGTTACTAGACTTAATAAATGTGTCCTTGATTAAGCAACCAAAATTAAATTGGATAGCAGATGTAACCGGAAGAGGAAATGATGACATAATCAAGATGTTAACATTCCATTCCACTTCAAATATAAGGATCGGGAGGAAATTTCCATTAATCCCGAAAAGAGCGATAATAGTTACTAGACTTAATAAATGTGTCCTTGATTAAAACCAAAATTAAATTGATAGCAGATGTAACCGGAAGAGAAAAATGATGACATAATCAAGATGTTAACATTCCATACCACTTCAAATATAAGGATCGGGAGGAAATTTCCATTAATCTTGGAAAGAGCGATAATAGTTACTAGACTTAATAAATGTGTCCTTGATTACAAAACCAAAATTAAATTGGATAGCAGATGTAACCGGAAGAGGAAATGATGACATAATCAAGATGTTAACATTCCATACCACTTCAAAATAAGGATGAAACATTAATCTGGAAAAGATGTTACTAGACTTAATAAATGTCCATTACCAAAATTCAAATTGATAAGATGTAACCGGGGAAATGGAAGATGTTCCATTCCAACTTCAAATATAAGGAAGAGAAATTTCCATTAATCCGAAAGAGCGATAATAGTTACTAGACTTAATAAATGTGTCCTTGATTAAGCAAACCAAAATTAAATTGGATAGCAGATGTAACCGGAAGAGAAATGATGACATAATCAAGATGTTAACATTCCATACCACTTCAAAATAAGGATCGGGAGGAAATTTCCATTAATCTTGGAAAAAGAGCGATAATAGTTACTAGACTTAATAAATGTGTCCTTGATTAAGCAACCAAAATTAAATTGATAGCAGATGTAACCGAAGAGGAAATGATGACATAATCAAGATGTTAACATTCCATACCACTTCAAATATAAGGATCGGGAGGAAATTTCCATTAATCTTGGAAAGAGCGATAATAGTTACTAGACTTAATAAATGTGTCCTTGATTAAGCAAACCAAAATTAAATTGATAGCAGATGTAACCGGAAGAGAAAATGATGACATAATCAAGATGTTAACATTCCATACCACTTCAAATATAAGGATCGGGAGGAAATTTCCATTAATCCTAGGAAAGAGATTAAAACCAAAATAAAATAGTTACTCAAGACTTAATCAAAAATGTGTCCTTGATTAAATGTGTCCTTGATTACAAACCAAAATTAAATTGGATAGCAGATGTAACCGGAAGAGAAAATGATGACATAATCAAGATGTTAACATTCCATACCACTTCAAATATAAGGATCGGGAGGAAATTTCCATTAATCCTGAAAAGAGCGATAATAGTTACTAGACTTAATAAATGTGTCCTTGATTAAGCAAACCAAAATTAAATTGGATAGCAGATGTAACCGGAAGAGAAATGATGACATAATCAAGATGTTAACATTCCATTCCACTTCAAATATAAGGATCGGGAGGAAATTTCCATTAATCCCGAAAAGAGCGATAATAGTTACTAGACTTAATAAATGTGTCCTTGATTAAGCAACCAAAATTAAATTGGATAGCAGATGTAACCGGAAGAGGAAATGATGACATAATCAAGATGTTAACATTCCATACCACTTCAAATATAAGGATCGGGAGGAAATTTCCATTAATCTTGGAAAGAGCGATAATAGTTACTAGTAATAAATGTGTCCTTGATTTCCAGATTAACCGAAGAGAAAATGAAATAGACTTAATAAATGTCCTTGATTAAGCAACCAAAATTAAATTGGATAGCAGATGTAACCGGAAGAGAAAATGATGACATAATCAAGATGTTAACATTCCATACCACTTCAAATATAAGGATCGGGAGGAAATTTCCATTAATCCTGGAAAGAGCGATAATAGTTACTAGACTTAATAAATGTGTCCTTGATTAAGCAACCAAAATTAAATTGATAGCAGATGTAACCGGAAGAGGAAAATGATGACATAATCAAGATGTTAACATTCCATACCACTTCAAATATAAGGATCGGGAGGAAATTTCCATTAATCTTGAAAAGAGCGATAATAGTTACTAGACTTAATAAATGTGTCCTTGATTGATTAAACCAAAATTAAATTGATAGCAGATGTAACCGGAAGAGGAAATGATGACATAATCAAGATGTTAACATTCCATACCACTTCAAATATAAGGATCGGGAGGAAATTTCCATTAATCCCGAAAAGAGCGATAATAGTTACTAGACTTAATAAATGTGTCCTTGATTAATTAAAGCAAACCAAAATTAAATTGGATAGCAGATGTAACCGGAAGAGAAGAAAATGATGACATAATCAAGATGTTAACATTCCATACCAAAATTAAACTTCAAATATAAGGATCGGGAGGAAATTTCCATTAATCCTGGAAATCCCGAAAAAGCGATAATAGTTACTAGACTTAATAAATGTGTCCTTGATTAAGCAACCAAAATTAAATTGGATAGCAGATGTAACCGGAAGAGAGGAAAATGATGACATAATCAAGATGTTAACATTCCATACCACTTCAAATATAAGGATCGGGAGGAAATTTCCATTAATCCTGGAAAGAGCGATAATAGTTACTAGACTTAATAAATGTGTCCTTGATTAAGCAACCAAAATTAAATTGATAGCAGATGTAACGGAAGAGGAAATGATGACATAATCAAGATGTTAACATTCCATACCACTTCAAATATAAGGATCGGGAGGAAATTTCCATTAATCCTGGAAAGAGCGATAATAGTTACTAGACTTAATAAATGTGTCCTTGATTAAGCAAACCAAAATTAAATTGATAGCAGATGTAACCGGAAGAGGAAATGATGACATAATCAAGATGTTAACATTCCATACCACTTCAAATATAAGGATCGGGAGGAAATTTCCATTAATCCTGGAAAGAGCGATAATAGTTACTAGACTTAATAAATGTGTCCTTGATTAAGCAACCAAAATTAAAAAATTAAATTGGATAGCAGATGTAACCGAAAAGCGATAATAGTTACTAGAAATGATGACATAATCAAGATGTTCAAGAACATTCCATACCACTTCAAATATAAGGATCGGGAGGAAATTTCCATTAATCTTGGAAAGAGCGATAATAGTTACTAGACTTAATAAATGTGTCCTTGATTAAGCAACCAAAATTAAATTGGATAGCAGATGTAACCGGAAGAGGAAATGATGACATAATCAAGATGTTAACATTCCATACCACTTCAAATATAAGGATCGGGAGGAAATTTCCATTAATCTTGGAAAGAGCGATAATAGTTACTAGACTTAATAAATGTGTCCTTGATTAAGCAACCAAAATTAAATTGGATAGCAGATGTAACCGGAAGAGGAAATGATGACATAATCAAGATGTTAACATTCCATACCACTTCAAATATAAGGATCGGGAGGAAATTTCCATTAATCCCGGAAAGAGCGATAATAGTTACTAGACTTAATAAATGTGTCCTTGATTACAAACCAAAATTAAATTGGATAGCAGATGTAACCGGAAGAGGAAATGATGACATAATCAAGATGTTAACATTCCATTACCACTTCAAATATAAGGATCGGAAGAGGGAGGAAATTTCCATTAATCCTGGAAAGAGCGATAATAGTTACTAGACTTAATAAATGTGTCCTTGATTAAGCAAACCAAAATTAAATTGGATAGCAGATGTAACCGGAAGAGAAAATGATGACATAATCAAGATGTTAACATTCCATACCACTTCAAATATAAGGATCGGGAGGAAATTTCCATTAATCCTGAGAAAAGAGCGATAATAGTTACTAGACTTAATAAATGTGTCCTTGATTAAGCAAACCAAAATTAAATTGGATAGCAGATGTAACCGGAAGAGAAAATGATGACATAATCAAGATGTTAACATTCCATACCACTTCAAATATAAGGATCGGGAGGAAATTTCCATTAATCCCGAAAAGAGCGATAATAGTTACTAGACTTAATAAATGTGTCCTTGATTAACAAACCAAAATTAAATTGATAGCAGATGTAACCGGAAGAGAAAATGATGACATAATCAAGATGTTAACATTCCATACCACTTCAAATATAAGGATCGGGAGGAAATTTCCATTAATCCCTTGGAAAGAGCGATAATAGTTACTAGACTTAATAAATGTGTCCTTGATTAAGCAAACCAAAATTAAATTGGATAGCAGATGTAACCGGAAGAGGAAATGATGACATAATCAAGATGTTAACATTCCATACCACTTCAAATATAAGGATCGGGAGGAAATTTCCATTAATCCTGGAAAGAGCGATAATAGTTACTAGACTTAATAAATGTGTCCTTGATTGCAAACCAAAATTAAATTGGATAGCAGATGTAACCGGAAGAGAAATGATGACATAATCAAGATGTTAACATTCCATACCACTTCAAATATAAGGATCGGGAGGAAATTTCCATTAATCTTGGAAAGAGCGATAATAGTTACTAGACTTAATAAATGTGTCCTTGATTGCCAAACCAAAATTAAATTGATAGCAGATGTAACCGGAAGAGGAAATGATGACATAATCAAGATGTTAACATTCCATACCACTTCAAATATAAGGATCGGGAGGAAATTTCCATTAATCCCGGAAAGAGCGATAATAGTTACTAGACTTAATAAATGTGTCCTTGATTAAGCAAACCAAAATTAAATTGGATAGCAGATGTAACCGGAAGAGAAAATGATGACATAATCAAGATGTTAACATTCCATACCACTTCAAATATAAGGATCGGGGAGGAAATTTCCATTAATCCCTGAAAGAGCGATAATAGTTACTAGACTTAATAAATGTGTCCTTGATTGCTAAACCAAAATTAAATTGGATAGCAGATGTAACCGAAGAGAAAATGATGACATAATTCAAGATGTTAACATTCCATACCACTTCAAATATAAGGATCGGGAGGAAAATTAATCTTGGAAAGAGAGGAACATTAATAGTAATAGTTACTAGACTTAATAAATGTGTCCTTGATTAAGCAACCAAAATTAAATTGATAGCAGATGTAACCGGAAGAGGAAAAATGATGACATAATCAAGATGTTAACATTCCATACCACTTCAAATATAAGGATCGGGAGGAAATTTCCATTAATCCCGGAAAGAGCGATAATAGTTACTAGACTTAATAAATGTGTCCTTGATTAAGCAAACCAAAATTAAATTGGATAGCAGATGTAACCGGAAGAGAAATGATGACATAATCAAGATGTTAACATTCCATACCACTTCAAATATAAGGATCGGGAGGAAATTTCCATTAATCTTGGAAAGAGCGATAATAGTTACTAGACTTAATAAATGTGTCCTTGATTAACAAACCAAAATTAAATTGATAGCAGATGTAACCGGAAGAGAAAATGATGACATAATCAAGATGTTAACATTCCATACCACTTCAAATATAAGGATCGGGAGGAAATTTCCATTAATCCTGGAAAGAGCGATAATAGTTACTAGACTTAATAAATGTGATTAAGCAAACCAAAATTAAATTTGATTAAGAGGAAATGATGACATAAAAATTAAATTCCATTCCACTTCAAATATAAGGATCGAGGAATGTAATCCGGAAAGATAATAGTTACTAAAATGATGACACCAAAATTAAAGATGTTAACGGAAGAGGAAATTCATAATCATATTCCATACTTCAAATATAAGGATCGGGAGGAAATTTCCATTAATCTTGGAAAGAGCGATAATAGTTACTAGACTTAATAAATGTGTCCTTGATTAAAAACCAAAATTAAATTGGATAGCAGATGTAACCGGAAGAGGAAATGATGACATAATCAAGATGTTAACATTCCATACCACTTCAAATATAAGGATGGGAGGAATTTCCATTAATCTTGGAAAGAGCGATAATAGTTACTAGACTTAATAAATGTGTCCTTGATTGTTAAACCAAAATTAAATTGATAGCAGATGTAACCGGAAGAAAAAATGATGACATAATCAAGATGTTAACATTCCATACCTTTCAAATATAAGGATCGGGAGGAAATTTCCATTAATCCCTGAAAGAGCGATAACAGTTACTAGACTTAATAAATGTGTCCTTGATTACAAACCAAAATTAAATTGGATAGCAGATGTAACCGGAAGAGGAAAATGATGACATAATCAAGATGTTAACATTCCATACCACTTCAAATATAAGGATCGGGAGGAAATTTCCATTAATCTATGGAAAGAGCGATAATAGTTACCAGACTTAATAAATGTGAAACCATTTGATTGCCAAATCAAAATTAAATTGGATAGCAGATGTAACCGTGTTTTCCTAAAATGATGACATAATCAAGATGTTAACATTCCATACCACTTCAAATATAAGGATCGGGAGGAAATTTCCATTAATAGTGGAAAGAGCGATAATAGTTACTAGACTTAATAAATGTGTCCTTGATTAACCAACCAAAATTAAAAACCAAAATTAAATTGGATCAATATAAGATGTAATTAATCGGAAAGAGGAAATGATGACATAATCAAGATGTTAACATTCCATACCACTAACATTCAAATATAAAGGATCGGGAGGAAATTTCCATTAATCCTGGAAAGAGAAATAATACCATTAATAATAAATGTGTCAATTTGATTAAGCAACCAAAATTAAATTGATAGCAGATGTAACCGGAAGAGGAAATGACATAATCAAGATGTTAACATTCCATACTCTTTCAAATAAAAGGATCGGAAGGAAACCCACCATCCTTGGAAAGACGATAATAGTTACAGACTTAATAAATGTGTCCTTGATTAAGCAAACAAAATTAAATTGGATAGCAGATGTAACCTAATAAATGATGACATAATCAAGATGTTAACATTTCAACCTTTCAAATAAAGGATCGGGGAGGAAATTTCCATCAATCCTGGAAAGAGCGATAACAGTTACTGGACTTGAGAAATGTGTTTTGATAAAGCAACTAAAATTAAGATTGGATAGCAGATGTAATATAAAGAGGAAATGAACCCATAATCAATAGTGTTAACATTCCATAACACTTCAAAACTTAAGAAACGTGTTTTCCTAAAATCATGACAAATCAAGTCTTTAATATTTCTACTCTTTCACAATAAAAGGTCCTGAGGAAACAAACCATCAAAATTAAATTGGATAACAGATGGACTTGAGAAGTGTTTTTTTTAAAATGATGACATAATCAAGATGTTAACATTCCATACCTTTCTTCAAATAAAGGATCGGGAGGAAATTTCCATTAATCTTGGAAAGAGCGATAATAGTTACTAGACTTAATAAATGTTTCTTGATTAAAAAACAAAATTAAATTGATAGCAGTTCACAGACGGAAGAGAAAATGATGACATTTCAAGATGTTAACATTCCATGTCCACTTCAAATAAGGATCGGGAGGAAAATTAATCAGGCGATATAGTTACTAGACTTAATAAATACCTCTTGATTAAACTAATTTCAAAATTACAATTGGAAGTTGAACTTGGAAGATGAAATGATAATCAAGATGTTAACATTCCATTCCACTTCAAATATAAGGATCGGAGGAAATTAATTTCCGCATAATAGTTACTAGACTTAGGAAAAAGTCCTGATTAACAAACCAAAATTAAATTGGATAGCAGATAAAACCGGAAGAGAAAAATGATGACACAAGATGTTAAATATTCCATTCCACCAACCGACCTTAATTGGACTTACGAAACAAAATTAAATTGTAACGGAAGAGGAAATGTCATAATCAAAGATGTTAACATTCCATACCACTTGAAATATAAGGATCGGGAGGAAATTTCCATTAATCTTGGAAAGAGCGAAAATAATTACTAATAGACTTCCTCAATGATGCTATCCTTGATTAGTGTTTCTCAACCAATATTCCGGAAAATAATGGATAGCAAATTTAAAGGGTTCCGGAAGAAAAGATGAGATATCAAGATGTTAACTTTTTCCACTTTTATTTAATTTCATATACGTAATATTCCTAAATATACGCAAGACACCCCTCTCCTCTCAACTTGATAAATGAAATCCGTGTTTACTCTAAAATTCGACCTTGATATATTTGTAACGGAAGCAAAAATGAAAACATATGTTTCACTTGTTAAAATTCCAAAGGAACATCAAATATATTGGATTGAAAGGACATTTTTTGCCTTAATTTGGGCAACCAAAATTCTTAACCGGAAGAGAAAATGATTTAATCAAGATGTTTTACCATTTGCCAGTAAGATTTTAAATTTTTTTACAAACCAAAAATTAAAATCTGATGAAGAGGAAATTATGTTTTCGTCAAGATTTAACATTTATTCCACTTCAAATATTTGATATTAGTTACTTATGTTTAAACCAAAAAGAAAACGTTTGAGGTTAGAATAAGAAAAGGTTGAAAGAAAAACTTAATAAAGTATTATAAACGAACAAAATTAAATTTTATTTAGCATAAACCAAGAAGAAAATTTGACATAATCAAGATATTCATTTTTCCAAACCAGTTATTCAAAAATATATACTAGGAAACGCACAATAATTGCAAAATTGTAATATAGACACCATCTAAATGTGTCCTGATTATGTTATTAAAAATTAAATTGGATTGCAGATGCAACCGGAAGAGGAAATTTGTACATAATCAGTATGAAAACCATCATTCACTAGAAAAAATATAAGGAGCGGGAGGGACTCGGACATTACGAAATCTTTAATTTTTACTTTCTTGAAAAACTCCTTGATGAAGCAACAAAAATTAAATTGATAATTTTATTTAGCATTAAGAAAAATTTGATATAAAAGATGTTAAGTTTCCTTAAACCAGTTATTCAAAAATATATAGGATATTTATGAAGGGAACTACTTGATGAAAATAAAATGATGAAAGATATGGTGAATAATTTTGTTTTTGCGGGGGGTTCCTTGAAAATGTAAATTTAAGGGGATAGCAGATGTAAAAAAGGTTTAGAAATGATGCATAACCTTTTATGTTAAATTCCATACCTCTTCAAATATAAGGATGGAGGCTTCTCTTCCCAAACGCCTCTCTTCCAAACTAGACTAATAAATGTGTCTCTTTCAAACCAAAATTAAAATAGCAGGTAACTTGATCTTAAATCAAACGGTTTCTTCAAAAACGGCCTCTCTTCCAAATCCCGAAAGAGCGGCTTCTCTTCAAACAAAATTCTCTTGATAACGGCCTCTCGGAAGAAAATGATGACATAATCAAGATGTTAACATTCCAAACTACTTCAAAATAAGGATCAGGAGGAAATTTCCATTAATCTTGGAAAGAGGCTTAACAAGCGGCTTTAATCCAAATGTGTCCTTCTTCCAAACGGCTTCTCTTAAATTGGATAGCATCTTAAAATGATGACATAATCAAGATGTTAACATTCCATACCACTTCAAATCCAAGGGCATTAATCCTGTTCCATACGGTTACTTCCTTGATTACAACCAAAATTAAATTGAAGCAGGCGGGAGAGAAATGATGACATAATCAAGATGTTAACATTCCATACCCAAACGGGCTTCTCTTGAAAGGCGTAATAGTTACTAGACTTAATAAAACGGCTTCTCTTCCAAACCAAAATTAAATTGATAGCAACTTCTTCCGGAAGAAAATGATGACATAATCAAGATGTTAACATTCCAAACCACTTCTCTTATAAGGGCTTCTCTTCCATTAATCTTCCAAACTCTTCCAAACTAGCCTCTCTTCCAAACGGCCTCTCTTCCAAACAGCCTCTCTTTAAAACGGCCTCAGATCCAAACGGAAGAGGAAATGATGACCTAATCAAAACGTTAACATTCCTTCTTCAAATAAAAGGTTGGGAGGAAAACGGCTCAATTCCAAACGGCTCTCTTAAACTAGACTTTAAACGGCTTCTCTTCAAACGGCCTCTCTTTAAAACGGCTTCTCTTCCAAACGGCCTCTTCCAAACGGCTTCTCTTCAAAAGGTTCTCTTCAAACGGCCTCTCTTTAAAACGGCTTCCAAACGTCCTATCTTTTCAAACGGCTTGAGAAGAAAAAACGGCTCCTGTTCAAACGGCCTCTCTTCCAAACGACTTCTCTTCCAAACGGCCTCTTCCAAACGGCTTCTAACGGCCTCTCTCTTCCAAACTGATTCTTTAAAACCTCTTCTCTCAAACGCCTCTCTTCCAAACGGCTTCTCTTCCAAACGACCTCCTCTTAAAAACGGCTTGTCTTCCAAACAGCCTATCTTCCAAACGGCTTCTCTTCAAACGGCTTCTCTTCAAAACGCCTCTCTTCCAAACGGCTTCTTCAAACGGCCTCTCTTCAAACAGCTTCTCTTCAAACAGCCTCTCTTCCAAACGGCTTCTCTTCCAAACGGCTCTCTCTTTAACAGCTTCTCTTCCAAACAGGCCTCTCTTCCAAGCGGCTTCTCAAAACGGCCTCTTCAAACGCTTCTCTTCAAACGGCCTCACTTCAAACAGCTTCTCTTCCAAACGGCCTCACTTCAAGTAGCTTCTCTTCCAAACGGCCTCTCTTCCAAACGACTACTCTTCAAACGGCCTCTCTTCATAAAACAGCTTCTCTTCAAACCTCTCTTCCAAACGGCCTCTCTTTAAAACGGCTTCTTCCAAATGGCTTCTCTTCAAACGGACTTCTCTTCCAAACGGCCTCTCTTTCAAACAGCTTCTCTTTAAAACACTATCTTCAAAAAAAGGTTCTCTTCCAAACCTCAATCAATCTTCCAAACGGCCTCTTTTTAAACGGCTTCTCTTCCAAGAACGGCCTCTCTTCAAATAATCTTCTCTTCCAAACGGCTCTCTTCAAACGGCCTCTCTTCCAAACGGCTTCTCTGAAAAGCAACCTCCCCACTTCAAACAGCTTCTCTTCAAACAGCCTCTCTCTTCCAAACAGCTTCTCTTCAAACAGCCTCTCTTCCAAACGGTTTCTCTTCCACAGCCTCTCTTCCAACCACTTCTCTCCAAACGGCCTCTCTTCCAAACTTTAGAACTCAAGGCTGAAAATCGGGTACTGTTATTATATTTGGGCAGGAGTTAAGTTCTCACATTCCAATCTAATAGAGTTAACAGCTACTGAACTTGTTGGAGAAGAATTATTTCCACCCTCAACCTCTGTCTCACAGCTGGGATGACGGGTCTCTCACTGTTCTATCGCTACTAACACGGTAAAATGCTTGGACGAACTACATCCTCGGTTCCCGCTGAGAATGTAGTTCCTTCACACTTACCTTGCCTAAAACTTCATAGTAGTAAATACTGAAAACATTTTTCCTCCATATTCCCCTCAGCGCAAAATGACATAATCGAACAGCTTCTTCCCATAACTACTTCCTTTGATTCCCAGGAGGATGTTTCAATCGATCACTACAATCTTATCCAGTTACTGGGCTTGAGAGAAATCTTCCCTCTTACATATAAATTAGTCTAGGGGTTAACAGTTATCTTCCCCTCTTATCTATATAAACTGCCCCTCTAACTCAGAGTGCCTCAAATAAAAGGTACAGGTGAACCTTACTGTAAAAAAATAAAAAAATAAAAAATAAATAATTATAGCTATAGTTGATAAAATAATTTACAGCTACAAGTGGTCTGAAAGTCTTGTCACGTCTACCAAATGGTAATGAGAACAATAAATAAGTAATACAGTAACAGTAATACAAAGCACATGTACTGGATTCACTTTATTCATAATGATCATGTTAACATTCCATACACTTCAAATAAAAATGCCTCTCTTCCAAATGGCCTCTCTTCCAACTGGCCTCTCTCCCAAACGGCCTCTCTTCCAAATGGCCTCTCTTCAAACGTTGCACTCTCTCCCAAACGGCCTCTCTTCCAAACAGCCTCCTTCAAAGAAGAGAAAATCCTCTCTCACCAAACGGCCTCACTTCAAACCGGCCTCTTCCAAACGCCTCTCTTTCAATTCCAAACCTCTCTTCAAACAGCTTCCATTCCAAACGGCCTCTCTTCCAAATGGCCTCTCTTCCAAACGGCCTCTCTTCCAAACAGCCTCTCTTCCAACAGCTTCAATTCAAACAGCCTCTCTTCAAAATCGGGTACTGTTATTATGTAACAATGTAAATCGGTATAGTTATTATGTAACAATGTAAATATTCCAAATGTTCTCTTCCAAACGGCCTCTCTTCAAACGGACCTCTCTTCAAACTGTGGGAACTCGTGTCTGCCATTGAGAAAATAAAAAATGACATAATCACAGGGTGTTTCAAAAAAATTGATATCATTTCACAATCCTAATAACTTTGTTAGATCTTCTTCAAATGACTTCAAATTGAGAAGAAAATAATGACATAATCAAGATGTTAACATTCCACACTACTTCAAATAAAAAGGTTAGGAAAACCTCAATCAATACGAGAAAAGATAAAATGATGACATAATCAAGATGTTGACGTTCCACACTACTTCAAAAGAAAAGGTTGGAAGGAAACTCCATCCATATTGCAAAAGAGATAACAGCAACTGACTTGAGAAGAGAAAATAATGACATAATCAAGATGTTGATGTTCCACACTACTTCAAAGAAAAAGGTTAGAAGGACCCATCAATCAATATTGCAAAGAGAGATAACAACTACTGGAGCGAGAAGAGAAAATAATGACATAATCAAGATGTTGACGTTCACCCCTACTTCAAAAAAAAGGTTACCAAGAGAGGAAGGAAAACTCCTAAGAATCCATACTGAAAAAAGATAACAGCAACTGGACTTGAGAAGAGAAAATAATGACATAATCAAGATGTTGATGTTCACACCCTTCAAATAAAAAAGGTTAGGAAAACACCCATCAATACTGAAAAAGAGCGATAACAGCTACTGGACTTGAGAAGAGAAAATAATGACATAATCAAGATGTTGACGTTCCACACTACTTCAAATAAAAGGTTAGGAAGGAACCTCCCATCCATACTGCAAAGAGAGATAACATAAACTGGACTTGAGAAGAGAAAATAATGACATAATAATCAAGATGTTGATGTTCCACACTACTTCAATGAAAAGGTTAAGAAGGAAACACCCATCAATACTGGAAAAGAGATAACAGCTACTGGACTTGAGAAGAAAATAATGACATAATCAAGATGTTGACGTTCCACACTACTTCAAAAAAAAGGTTAGGAAGGAAACCCCATCCATATACTAAAAGAGAGATAACAGCAACTGGACTTGAGAAGAAAATAATGACATAATCAAGATGTTGATGTTCCACACCCCTTCAAAAAAAAGGTTAGGAAGAAACACCCATCAATACTGGAAAGAGAGATAACAGCTACTGGACTTGAGAAGAGAAAATAATGACATAATCAAGATGTTGACGTTCCACACTACTTCAAAGAAAAGGTTAGGAAGGAAAACCCCATCCCTTCAATAAAAAGGTTAAGTTTGAAAGATTGTCAATACTGGAAAGAGAGATAACATATTTGACTTGACTCCAAAGAAGAGAAAATAATGACATAATCAAGATGTTGACGTTTGAGACTCTACTTAAAAATTCTTTTAAAGGAAGGCAAAAACCCCATTTAAAAAAGGAAAGAGCGATAACAGCAACTGGACTTGAGAAAAGAAAAATAATGACATAATCAAGATGTTGTTTTAAATATAATTCAATGAAAAAGGTTTTTAAAACCCGGAAAAAGAGATAACATTACCATATAGACTTGAAGAGAAAATAATGACTAATTCAAGTAAAGTTGACGAAGAACAACGTACTTCAAAGAAAAGGTTTTAAAGGAAAAACCCATCCATATTAAAATAATAACAAAAATTAAGAAGAATAAATTATGTTGATGAAGAAGATCCTTAATGAAAATCAAAATGTTGAAGGATTCATCCAGAAAACTGAAAAAAAAATTAAAAATGAAAAAACGTAATCAAAAATTATGAAAGTCTAATATTTTGTCATTTGCTCTGGACCAGACAAAAAGAGAAAAGCTCATAATCAAGATCTGATGTCCCACATTCTTGGTTAAAAGGTTCTGTGATAAATTCTCATCAATACTGGAAAGAGAGATAAAAAACTGGACTTGAGATTTTGAAAAAATGACATAATCAAAATGTTGACGTTCACACTTCTTCAAGAAAAGGTTAGGAAGGAAACTCCCATCCATTCTGCAAAGAGAGATAACATTCTCTGTCTTGAGAAGAGAAGTGCAATGACATAAAGTTGAATCAAGAAAGGTTTGTTTATGGAAAATCAACTTTTTTAGGAATTGAGAAGAGAAAATAAATTATATATTCAATGAAAATTAAGGAAATATATCAATAATAAATAGAGATAATTTATAATCTTTAGGAGAGAAAATAATGACATAATCAAAAGGTTGATGTTCCACAATATATTTAAAAGAAAAGGTTAGGAAGGAAACACCCATTAATACTGTAAATAGAGATAAGAGTTTTTATTACATTTAGAAAAAATGAAATAATCAAGATGTTGACGTTCCACACTACTTCAAAAAAAGGTTAGGAAGAAAACTTTGAATCCATTTATAAAAAAAAGAGATAACACAAATATTTAGATTGTTAAATATATATAATCAAATATATCAATGTTTCCAAACTTCAATGAAAAGGTTAGGAAGGAAAATGCCAACAATAAACAAGAGAGGATAACAGCAACTGACGTTGAAAAAAATGAAAATAACAACATAATCAAGATCTTGATGTTCCACAAAGAAAAAAATATAAGAAAGATAAAGGTATTTATATGTTGGAACAGAGATAACATCTATTGACTTGAGATTAAAATGGATTTGATAAAAAGTGTTGAAATTTTACACTATTAAAAGAAGAAAAAAAAGGTTTGGAAAATTTTCCCATCCATATATTAAAGAGAGAAACAATTACTCAAAACACAAACACTTGACAAAGAATCTTCAAAATAATCAAGATGTTGACGTTCCACCTTACTTCTAAAAAAAGGTTAGGAAACTTCCATCAAAACTGGAAAGAGAGATAACAGCTACTGGACTTAAAAAAAATATTTTGACATAATCAAGATAAAAATGTTCACACCCCTTCAAAAAAAGGTGAATGTTAAAATCTCCTATATATATGGAAAAGAGATAATAGCTACTGGACTTTTAAAAAAAAATAATGACATAATAAAAAAATGTTGATGTTAAACACTACTTCAAAAAAGGGTTAATGAAGGTGAAAACAATATGAAAAAAATGTGATAAAATTTTTTCATGGATATGAAAAAACTGTTGCAATAAAAATCTGTTTTAAGAAAAAGATTTTTTAAATTTAAAAACAAAAAGCCGGCAACTGTCTATCTCAGTCAATAGAATTTTCTAAAATGTTTCCTCATCGGATGTGTATATAAATACTGCCATTACCGTTTTGAATTTTCAATAATAAGAAAAATTAAAAAAAATATAACAGCATCACCACAAGATGCTCGTTTTTCCTTCGTTTTTTATTTGTTTGTTTTTCAAAAACAAAATTTTTAAATCATAGTTTATTACATTACAATTTTCTATTTTATATCAAATTAACAGTATTTCTTTACATAATTCACTAGTAATATCAGGGTTGTTTATTACATTTTTATATAGGAATATTTAAATATAACTCAATAATTTAAAACATCAGAAACATTTCATTTTTAATTTTTAAAAGTTTGAAATGATTTTAACAAATTCAAATAAATTACTGCACAGTAAATATTATTTTCAAATTACATTGCCTAAAAATATCAAATGTAAGTTTGTTTTTTTTTCTTTAATTATTTCTGGGAAAATTAGTAAATTTATTTTAAAAGAATTGGATATTGGGATATTTCAGAAATAATAAATTCTATCTAAAATTGTTATTTCATGTTTTTTTTGCATCCCATTAAATATTTTGCATCAACAGTTTTTCTCAGGGTGCTGAAAATTACAATGAAATGACAAAATTTATTTGAAAAAAATGGGCGTGGACAGGTTGGAAATTTTTTCTTATTAAATATATCGATTTTCTATTATTTGAAAATCTAAAAGGAGTACTCCATTCTTGGACTGTCCGAACAAAATCCAGAAAAAATAAAAAATTTATAAATAAAATATTTATATCTTTTTTTCAATCTTTCTTATTCCAATTTTCGACTCAATTTATTTTTTTCTACAAACACACTTTCACAAACTGTTCTGACAGTACCATTCTAGTTCTCAAACTGCATGAATTTAAACGTGCAAATAATTTGGCATCTCATGGAGGAACTATTTCACTGTCGAAACGAAAAATCAAGCCATCTCTTCTACTATCTATGTGTTTTCATGTCTCGCATTTCCCGTCTTTGGAATAAATTTTTTACTTTTTTCCTTGATAGCTATAATCTCCAATTATTCAAATGTAATATCAATCGATATCTCCTGATGCCTTGATCTATTCCCCGTCCATCTCCTTTATTCTATCACGCCTCTATACTCTTGCTAGATCAATCTCTGTTTTAATTTTGCATTGTTCTTGGCTAATATGTAAATAATTGAAATCTTAAAAAAAAAAAAAAAATAAGACAGTAATTGAAAATTATCGCAATTAAAAATATATAAAATTGATATGATTTATAAAAAAAAAACCTTCAATAATTTCAATTAGTTCTCTTGTTTTTATTTCTCCAAAAAATGACAATTTTTATCTTGGATCACGTGTTGATATTGATTTTTAAGAACATAAATTTACCCATCAATCACAAAATGAAAGGTTTAGAAGGCACAAACAAGATCGAAATTTAACTTTTTTTTTTTTCTGTTTGACAATTTTGATAACCATCTTGAACACGCCGAGTTGCCAAAAGTGTTATATATTTAAATAAATTCTATTCTATTTTTAATAGACTCTCCCATATAAATAATAATAGTAGTAAAAATAGAATATAAGTATTTAGCCAATAGTAGCTTCTCGACAGGGGGGCTTAGTGTGTTGACCAGAAAAAATAATGTCAGACATTGAACAATTTAAACAAATAATATTTGTTCATGAATAATTGCAAGTTCTAACGATTACTAATTTAAATAATTTAGGACGACTAATATTAAATAATAATAATCATTCCTTCCTTCATTGGTAAAAACTTTTCACATGCAATCTAGTTGAAAAAATTATTTTCAACGATACTAAGAAATATTTATAGGTAACTGCCTCAACCATTAAAATGCCATAAATAGGGTCAAGATGAGGTCTAAATCAAATGGTAATTTATATTTAACCAAGCATATATTTTTAAAAAATTTATCTTTAAGGAAGATCAACAGTCCAACGGAATATTTTAAGCGTTTCTTTTAAACGTCTTTTTTCAACAGAATGTATTCTACTGTTAAAAAAAAAAAAATATGGAATAAAGAAATCGTTTAGATTAACGGAATTCACACTGACAAGGTTTGATGTTTTCTTCTGTTTGTATGTATAGCTGAAAACCTTTTGAGGACGAATTATTTCAAACACTTCGATTTAGTTGATACCTTAGGAGAAAATTTTAAATTTTGCAATACTTGTTGACCGGATACCAGTTTGCCGGACAACAACGTTTGTAAAAGTAGATGGCTTTTAATATATCAAACATATCAATATTTTATTTTTTCAGTGCAAATAAATGTTTAAATGTTCAATGAACAGGCTGTTTTAAAATCCAGCACTTTTTTGAGGAAAAAATGTAAGGTAGCGTTTCTTGGCTTTTGAATTATGGCATTCGATAGATTCATTCAAGATTTCAAACCAATAGATTATTCTATTTTGTTATTTTAAATCGAAGCAAGATTTAAAGGGATATTTTTCTTTTGGTGACCTTGATAGAAAGGTTAGAGAGCGGATATAGAAGACCAATAATAATTAGATCATTAAAAGAAAATTCATTGGGAAACATATTTCTGTAACATTGTGCTCGGTTTAATAAATGACAACGCGAAAAAGTTCTAAAAGTCCTATTTTTGGATATAAAACAAAAAAACAAAATTCAAAAGAAAATACAATCCATTTCATTAGATAAATTAGGCTTCCATTTAGAAATTACCATTAACGAATATAGTTACAGGTTATAACAGTTTTGAAGACACAAATTTATCAAACAATTTGATCTTAAAAAAACAAACTAGTGCCAGACAAAGCAAATAATATTGCTGATTCTTCTTTCAATTTTTCCAATAATTTGACCATCTATTTTATAAGTTTCTGAGCTAAATTATCAGATATTAAATTAGCAATATTTAAGCATGCGGGAATGTCTTCTAAAAATTTAAAAGAGCAGATTAGCGTCTGCTCGGTCTCACACGACAATGAAAACTGCTATCTGAGCAATGGAAAAAGCAATGGATTCAATATATATATACCTCGAGGAAAGTTGGCTCTCTGTGCCGCGCCAGGAAATTTTTCTCCCCTGAATCGATACTTCAAATATACAAAACAACCATTCGCCCTTGCATGGAGTATTGCTGCCATATATGGTCTGGGGCACCTTCTGTTTACCTCGGTGTTCTTGACAAGATCCAGAGACGGATATGTAATGTAATTGGCCCTGATCTGGCGTCTCGTCTGCAGTCACTCTCTCACAGACGCGCCGTCGCCTCTCTCTGTCTTTTTTTCTACAAATACTTTCATGGTAATTGCTCTGATGAGCTGCTTTCACTGGTTCCCAGACTCCATGAATTCAAGCGCCCTACGAGGCTGGCATCCCGCTCCCCACCCTTACACTGTAGAAACTTTTAAATGTAGCCGTCTCTTCTACTCCAATAGCTTCATACCTCGCACCTCTCGCCTGTGGAACACCCTTCCCAATTACTGTTTCCCTGAGAGCTATAATCTCCAACTATTCAAATGTAATGTCAATCGACACCTCCAGTTGCCTTGATCTATCCCCTATCCTTCTCCTCATCCTTTCTTCTATCACTCCTATGTGCTCTCGCTCCAAATCTTCTGCAACCCCCTGCATCCTAGTGGTTTCACGCCTTGCTTGGGGCGTAATGCTTAAAAAAAAAAAATATATATATATATATATATATATATATATATTGTTATTATAAATATATATAGCTATATTTAAAAAATATTTGATATTTTATAAAATAAACAAACCCATACCCAATATAAATATATATATATATAATGAAACATATATATAGCGAAAATAATCTTTTATAAGAATTAAATTAGAGTCAAAGTAAAACCCTAGAAACACGAGTTAAATAAAATCCTAAAATGATTATCAATACTCTCCTTGCTCATATGATTAAAAAGTCAAACACCTTTTATATATATATATCAGTTAAATGTAATATCTTGTATTTTTTGTGTGTGTGTGTTTGTCTTATTAAGAATGACGAGTTGAACTGTTTCAGATTGGTTCTCAAAACGTGCGCGTTTTTTCGCCTTTCATTTATACTGAAAAAATTTTTCCGACCTTTTACGATCAAAGGTTTCGATTTTTGTGTACTGAGCAAAAATATAAATTCTGGTGTTTTCAGTGCATCGAGACATTATTGACAAAATCAAAAGAATCAACAATGTTATCGGTCCGATAAATCCCGGTTTTATACTTTTTTTATCCAAAAACTTATGGCTGTATTTTCTTTCCTATAAATACGTTCATTGTATTTGTTCTTTAAAAAAAGTTTTGTTTAATATTTATGTTTTATCCAAAAGCAATATTTATTTTACGCATAATAAATCTAAACGAATAAGGGTAAATTGTACACATTTCTTGTTTTCTTCGTATACTTTATATTGTTCTACTGTCATTAGCATAACAAGATAAAATATATATTTGTGTTAATATTATGCACTGGAAGAAATTTAGTGTCATAATACCTTTAAAAGGTATGATTATTATTATTATTATTTTTATTATTATTATAATAATAATAATAAAAATAATAATAATAATAATTTTATGATATTATTATCATCATCATCATCATCAAACTCCTTATATATATATTGTGTGTGTGTGTGTGTGTGTGTGTGTGTGTGTGTGTGTGTGTTTCTCTGTGTGTGTGTTTCTCTGTGTGTCTTATTATTATTATTATAACAAGATAAAATATATATTTGTGTTAATATTATGCACTGGAAGAAATTTAGTGTTCATAATACCTTTAAAAGGTATGATTATTATTATTATTATTATTTTTATTATTATTATTATTATCATCATCATCATCATCAAACCCATTATATATATGTGTGTGTGTGTGTGTGCGTGTGCATGTGTCTGTTTCTCTGTGTGTCTTATTATTAAATTAACCTATAAAATTGTTATTTTTTATAACAAGATAAAATATATATTTGTGTTAATATTATGCACTGGAAGAAATTTAGTGTTCATAATACCTTTAAAAGCTATGATTATAAATTATTTTAGTGTTTTCAATCAATCATAGGAATCATTATTATTTTTTTATATTCATATTATGATGATGACATGATGATGATTTGATGATGATGAAAATTATTATCATCATCATGTTTTGATTTAGGCTATTGTTCTATTCTTATATTCTTGTGGTCCCAAAAAGAGATTTAAAAAGAGAAATGTCATCATAAGTTTCCACACTACATTTGTGTGAAAAAAAAAAAAGAGAAAGCACACACATTTTACATTAATTAAAACCTTTCACTAATTACACTATCATTATGATCACAATGGAAAAAAAACGTCGAAGTCATTAAGTTTATAACTCACCGAAATACATGCAGAGGTGTCCTTAAGGGCACATGGCACAGTGGATATAGGCTAGTTGGCTAGATCCAGTGACGAGACCCAAAGAATTGTGAGTTCAATACCTGGTTAAGGCAGTGGTGAACTTGGGGAGGGGAATTAACAGTATAACTGATAACATCCATTAGACGTGGAACTAGAACAGTCAACCCCAGCGAGCGAAAAAAAGGGTTCAGAGAAATTTCCAATCACCAGAAAAGAATTTCGGAGCGTACAACGGCCGAAACGTTGTGATAAATATGTCCAACAAAGATGAGGACAATAGTCAGAGTAATGTAAATAGTGTACATAATGCCACATCTAAGTAATACAGACAGATATATTTCAAGGATGTAAGCTTTCCTTTTGAGAGCAATTTTTTGTGTATTTCTTTAAGGCATGGGCTACCAGGGATCCCTTCCATGAGTCTATCAGAACCTTTTCTAATCAATGCCAGATTCCAAACCCATAATTTGAATTACAGATGTCTACACGTAGCACATTTCTTAGATTTACACTTCAACATCCTTGTATTTTGATAGTTTTTCTGATGATCTTCAGCGATAAATTATTGTAGCATGAATTTGCCAATCAATAGGATTGTCACGTTCTGATTTTTTGGTCTTTGATCACGATGTTCAAACGTTATCAATTTCAATTCGTTTTCATTTTTATCAACCTTTTGTAGGTTATTTAAAGCCAGAAAATAGTTTTAGATTGTAAAATTTTTTTGATGGGAAAAAATAATGGATGGATTAAATCTTGATTCTAGTCTTCAAGAATATGGATTTTAAATCCCCAAAATAAATTAAAGTTCCAAAGATATTGAATAGCCGAACAAAATTTAATAATCATTTTAATTATCAATTAAATAACCTAAAGAAATTCCAATGCAGATAGAAGACAGGAGATGACCGGCAAAAAATGGGTTCCTATTAACCATTCAGGGAACTATTTAACAACCCGCGTCATTGTCCATTACACCACCTGCACATCCAAGGTTTGCACTTTTATTCCAAAAAAATCACTCATTAAAGTACTGACCAGCCTCGACGTTGCTTAACCTCAGTGATCGTAGAAGGGAACTTTTTTCTCCAAGAATTAACAATTTTGCGTCATTGTCCATTAAACCACCTGCACATCCAAGGTTACTGCGCCTGGTATTCAAAAAGCCATAGTTTATCTTGAAACTGAAAAGGCTTAAAGCAGCTTAACCTCAGTGATAGTTGAACTCATATTCTCCCATAAATTTTATGTCATTATCCATTATACCACCTGCAATCCAAGGTTAGAACCTGGTATTCTGTGAATCACTCATCTAGGTACTGACCAGCCATCGACGTTGTTTTAATTTTTTTTGATCTTATGGGGAACTTGGCTCTCCTATTAATAATTATGCGTCATTATCCATTACACCACCTGCACATCCAAGGTTACTGCAGATAGAAAATAATCAAACATTATAGGTAATGACCAGGCTCGACGTTGCTTAATTTCAGTGATCGTAACGGAACTCGGCTCTCCTATTGACAATTCCGAAGTCATTATCCATTATACCACAAAAACATCCATGATAAGGTTAATGCACCTGGTATTCCAAAAAAAATCATTCATCTAGGTACTGACCAGGTCGACGTTAATAATTTTAACCTCAGTGATCATACGGAACTTGGCTCTCCTATTAACAATTCTGCGTTTTATCCATTACATTAACCTGCACAAAAGGTTTGTGCACCTGGTATTTAATTATTGGGATTATGTTAAATTTAGGTACTGACCAATTAGTCGACGTTAAAACTGATTTAATACAGTTAAATCGAAAATATTTGTACGAATTACTTCTATTTTTTTTTGCGTCATTATCCATTAACCACCTGCACATCCGAATTGTTAGAGACCTGGTATTCCAAAGCAATCACCATCCAAGTACTGACCAGGCTCGATTTGAAATTTAAAATTTTTAATTTTTCGTACGGGAAAGGAGTCTCTCCGATTAACAATTTCCGCGTCATTATCCATTATACCACCTGCACATCCAAGGTTACTGCACCTGGTATTCCAGCAATTCACCATTTAGGTAAAATGACCAGGCTCGACGTTGCTTTAAATAATCCAGTGATCGTACGGGAACTTAACTCTTTAATTAACAATTCCGAGTCATTATCCATTATACCACCTGCACATCCAAGGTTATTGCACCTGGTATTCCAAAGCAATCACTCATCTAGGTACTGACCAGGCTCGACGTTGCTTAAGTCTCAGTGATCGTAAGGCGAAACCGTTTAAATCCAATTAACAATTCCGCGTCATTATCCATTATGTACCACCTGCACATCCAAGGTTATTGCTTGGTATAAAGCAATCACTCATCTAGGTATTGACCAGGCTCGACGTTATTTAAGCTCATATGATCGTACGGGAAAATTTCTAATGATAAATAACAATTCCGCGTCATTATCCATTATACCATTAGCACATCCAAGGTTACTGCACCTGGTATTAAAGCAATCATCATCTAGGTACATTGACCAGCCTCGACGTTGCTTAACCTCAGTGATCGTACGGGGACGTTCATTTGAATCCTATTAACAATAAATTGGCGTCATTATCCATTATACCACCTGCACATCCAAGGTTACTGCACCTGGTATTCCAAAGCAATTATCTGGTACTGACCAGGCTCGACGTTGCTTAAGCTCAGTGATCATTACGGAAACTTGGCTCTCCCTATTAACAATTCCGCGTCATTATCCATTATACCACCTGCAATCCAAGTTACTGAACCTGGTATTTCAAAGCTTAATCACTCATCTAGGTATTGACCAGGCTCGACGTTGATTTAAGCTCAGTGATCGTATTGGAACTCGGCTCCTATTAACAATTCCGCGTCATTATCCATTATACCACCTGCACATCCAAGGTTACTGCACCTGGTATTCCAAAGCAATCACTCATCTAGGTACTGACCAGGCTCGACGTTGCTTAAGCTCAGTGATCGTACGGGAACTCGGCTCTCCTATTAACAATTCCGCGTCATTATCCATTATACCACCTGCACATCCAAGGTTACTGCACCTGGTATTCCAAAGCAATCACTCATCTAGGTACTGACCAGCCTCGACGTTGCTTAACCTCAGTGATCGTACGGGAACTTGGCTCTCCTATTAACAATTCTGCGTCATTATCCATTACACCACCTGCACATCCAAGGTTACTGCACCTGGTATTCCAAAGCAATCACTCATTTAGGTACTGACCAGGCTTGACGTTGCTTAACCTCAGTGAACGTACGGGAACTTGGCTCTTCTATTAACAATTCCGCGTCATTATCCATTACACCACCTGCACATCCAAGGTTACTGCACATGGTATTCCAAACAATTTATCATCTAGGTACTGACCAGCCTCGACGTTGCTTTAACCTCAGTGATCGTACGGGAACTTGGCTCTCCTATTAAAAATTCTGTGTCATTATCCATTACACCACCTGCACATCCAAGGTTACTGCACCTGGTATTCCAAAGCAATCACTCATCTATAAATTGACCATGCTCGACGTTGCTTAACCTCAGTGATCGTACGGGAACTCGGCCTCCTATTAAACATTCCGCGTCATTATCCATTATACCACCTGCACATCCAAGGTTACTGCACCTGGTTAACAAAAAAGCAATCACTCATCTAGGTACTGACCAGCCTCGACGTTGCTTAACCTCAGTGATCGTACGGGAACTTGGCTCTCCTATTAAAAATTCTGTGTCATTATCCATTACACCACCTGCACATCCAAGGTTACTGCACCTGGTATTCCAAAGCAATCACTCATCTAGGTACTGACCATGCTCGACGTTGCTTAACCTCAGTGATCGTACGGGAACTCGGCCCTCCTATTAAACATTCCGCGTCATTATCCATTATACCACCTGCACATCCAAGGTTACTGCACCTGGTATTCCAAAGCAATCACTCATCTAGGTACTGACCAGCCTCGACGTTGCTTAACCTCAGTGATCGTACGGGAACTTGGCTCTCCTATTAAAAATTCTGTGTCATTATCCATTACACCACCTGCACATCCAAGGTTACTGCACCTGGTATTCCAAAGCAATCACTCATCTAGGTACTGACCAAGCTCGACGTTGCTTAACCTCAGTGATCGTACGGGAACTCGGCTCTCCTATTAAACATTCCGCATCATTATCCATTACACCACCTGCACATCCAAGCTTACAGCATTTGGTATTACAAATGGTTACCTGTCTAGGTACTCATCACGCTCGACGTTGCTTAGCCTCGGTGATCATACCAGTACTGATGCTTATAACGTGATGTGGCCGTAAGCAATATGTCTTGTCGTTTAACTTTGATTGTTCTGCCTGTAAAGACCCATAAAATTCTTAAATGCTATAAACGGGTGGTGTTCATTCTATCCCATATGAATTAAATAGTATGTCATGAGTTTGTAAAAATCATTTAAAATCATTTTTTTACCATTATCATATTCACTCTATTGGAACCGAAATTCACTCTAGATTTCGAGTGGAACTCAAGTAGATGATCCATCTTTTAAAAAAATGATAGAATAATGGTTGGTTCTATTTTTCTCTCCAGAAAATACCTAATTCAGCTCAGACCGAAATAATGTATCACAGCCATATCCGGGCTGGAAATGCCCAATTCTCACTTTCCAGTTTTTGACAGTGTTCAAAAGTGTCTACGTAACTATTATTTTCAACCCTCCAATCGATATCCCACAGACAAAACTTTGCAAACCTATCGCTATTATATAGCTATTTCTATGGCAAAAGTTTTGGCGGGTTGAATTCCTTTGTTTCACCAGATTAGACCTCAGCGACCCGATATAGGGTTGAGTTATTCTATTTCGTATATCATTGGTTCCATGAATGGTTACTTTGTAGAACCGACCTCCAAGGGAATACTCTCCCGATCACTACATTCATAATCTCTAGGATCAACCGTTATTTGAAACATTTCACCTAAAGACGCAAGAGTGTCTAACCGGCTTTGTATTGGGTTAACATCAGTTAAAAAAAAAACCTTTGATGACTGGCGCTTTCTTTGGAATAGATAGATTTTTTATGCTTTCTTATCAATCGTTCTTTGTTGGTTTGTCGGAAATAGTCAAATGATTGATGTTGAAGACATGTGGGATGTTGTATGCCGATTTCCGGTCGTCAATAACGCAACGATATTTCTTTTGTATTGATCATACTTCTAATAATGTTATGACGATCGGAGATCATTATTCTTCGGGCTGCTGACCAACATTATTCTGCGCATGTCCGAAATAAAAATGCCCCATACGTGTTGGGAAGAAATGCTATTAATTTGGGTTTTAACCTCTTTAATAACTTCACACAGTTTACATTTCAAGACAAGCTGAAGTTAATACTGTGCACTTTCTACGGGAAATTTATATGTAAGGTCTTCCAAGCAGTAGATATTGCCTGATTGTGGGTGGAGGATAAAGTGATTAACATGAATAGATTTCTGGGGGTCAGAATGACCCCGTAAAGACCGAATATTTTCCTTTTTGCTTTTTTTTTTATTTTCTTTCTTTTCTAATCTATACACTTTCTATTTCTTTTTTCTATCTTTGCTTCATTTCATGAACGACTATATTTTTTTTCATTCCTTCTTCTTTCACTCCTTTCTTTAATTTTTAAAGATTTTTTTCTTTTTCCTTTTAAAAAGAAATATTTTACTTTCATTTTTCTTCCCCATGTTCTCTTTATTTTTTTACCTATTTCCTTTCTTTCTTTCTTTTTTCTTTCTAAAGTTATTTTCTTTCATATTACTTGTATTTTTTTTTCTTTTTAAAGTAATAATTTTCTTTTATTTACACCCTTTTCTTCCTTTCTTTCTTTCTTTCTTTCTTCCTTTTAAGATTTTTCTTTCTTTTTCTCGTTCATGTTTATTCTTTCTTCCCTCTCTTTCTTTCTTTCTTTCTTTTTTCCTTCCTTCAATGTAAGATTTTTCTTTCTTTTTTCCTACATGCTCATTTTCTTTTCATTATTTCTCTTTCATTCTTTCTTTCTTTCTTTCTTCTTTCCTTCCTTCCTTCCTTTAATGTAAGATTTTTCTTTCTTTTTCTCCTTCATGTTCATTCTTTCTTCCCTCTCTTTCTTTCTTTTTCCTTCCTTTTAATGTAAGATTTTTCTTTCTTTTTTCCTACATGCTCATTCTTTCTTTTCATTATTTCTCTTTCATTCTTTCTTTCTTCCTTCCTTCCTTTAATGTAAGATTTTTCTTTCTTTTTCTCCTTCATGTTCATTCTTTCTTCCCTCTCTTTCTTTCTTTCTTTTCCCTTCCTTTTAATGTAAGATTTTTCTTTCTTTTTTCCTACATGCTCATTCTTTCTTTTCATTATTTCTCTTTCTTTCTTTCTTCCTTTAATGTAAGATTCTTTTTCTTTTTATCCTCCATGCCCAATTTTCTTTCTTTCTTTCTTTAAGCATTTTCTCCTTTCATATTTCTCTTCCATTTTCATTTTTTTTTCTTTGTAAAGTAATCGTTTTCTTTCATTTTTCTTATTTTCTTTCTTTCTGTCTTCATTTCTTTCTTCCTCATCTCAGAAAAGCAAGATAATATTCCTACCCCCCTCTCTCCAAATAAGATAGAACAGATCTACTCACAGAAGATTACTGAGAACAATCACTCTTGCAGACCATCTGACTCTTCTTGAGTCACTCATTTAGCCGGATAGGCATCAACCCTATATCACTGGCATTTACGTAGCGACATTTTATCCCGAGTCTTCCTGTAATTATCCGTCTGACCAAAGATGCAACTTGCTTTGTTTTGTTTATTAGAATATTAACAAACGAAATGTAATCTTCATATGAGTAAAGACAAAAAGAAAACTTATCTTAGTCGGCACTTTTCATCCTCTGAGTGACTTTATCAAGGCAAATGTACACATTTTAGTTTGCGATAACTATTTATATACAAGAGAAAAATGTTACTGGTTTTTCAAAATCTTTTGGCACGAGGCTGCTCCTGAATATTCATCAGGTTAACGGAAAAGTCAGGCATAATCAAGGACGTCAGGCTATGTATTTCAATGCCTAATAAACGAAATAGGAGTTTATAGATAGATAGAAAATGAAGTGACTGAGTTTGATAGATAGATAGATAGATAGATAGATAGATAGAAAATGAAGTGACTGAGTTTAATACATAGATAGATAGATAGATAGATAGATAGATAGATAGATAGATATAAATGAATATTTAATTTTTTTTAGATTGGGATTGATTATCACCTACAGAATGTTCTTGTACCATACTACGTAAATCGAAACTATTCCATTTTTGCCAATTACAATTTGGTTCCAAACTGTTTTATCTGTTCATCGTATAGTGAAGACTGTATTTTTTCTTTTTTCGTTTACTAATTTAAAATCCTTCTTAGATCAGCATGTATGTCATATTTAATTAGAAAAGTTGATTTTTAATGTATAAATTCATCCTCCATCTCGTCGACACCAAAATGATTTTATACGTGTCATTATCCATTAAACCACAGATTTTATCCTGTAAGTGACAATCATCTTTTTTTATTATTTTATTTTTCCCTGTTTTCATGGAATGCATGATCAAGTGCAATTTTAAAACTACAGTCACAACCATTTTACTGCCAAGCATTTTATTCATTTTATCGTTTTACCTTACTTTTTTTTTTTTTTTATCGTAACGTTCCGCCTTTTCGTCTTCGTTCTGCACGTCATTTCATGGTTCGGTGTTCAATATGGCGTCTTGTTCTATATTTTGCCTGTTGCTCAAGATTTATTATAAAAATCCAGCAACCGCGTCTTAATCTTCCATGCTCTGCGTCCCTTCTAGACATAGGCGATCATCGCTCTCCACAACTTTCTTTCTCGTGTGGCTCTTTACAGTGTTTCTCTCTTTACTAAGGGGTCCATTTCGCCATCCATTCACACAAGTTCATCGGGAAAGTAGCTTGCTTCTTCTTCTTCTCTATCTCTCGCCCCTTCAGTATGCCCCGTGAGAATTAAGTTCTCCAAACACTCCTTCCTCATTTTGTGTTCACCTGTCTTTTGAGTATAAGTGTTTTTACGTTGACATTTTCTTTAAGTCTTCCTTGTTGCTTACTAGCTTCGTCCATGAAATTCACAATATTCTTCTGTAGAACCATTTTTCTGTTTCTTCTAGTTTTTAGCATCCTCTCTCCTGCCGTCGTAGTGTTGGCCGCTTTCTACGGCATGCACCAATCAACGACATCATCAAAAGAGGTTTGGATGAAGCTGGGTTCCCTTCCCAAATCGAACCCGTAGGCCTCGACCGTGGTGATGGAAAGCGGTCGGATGGCATTACCATTTTCCCTTTTAAAATGGGGAAGTCGTTGATTTGGGATGCGACTTGTGCGGATATATTTTCGTCAGGTAATTTGATCAGGTCCGCGGTTGAGTCGGGGTCCGTCGCCCGGGACGCAGAGATGAAAAAAATAGTTAAATATTCTTCTCTTGCTGATAGACTTTCTTTTTTTTTTTTTCTTTTTTTTTACTCCTGTGGCAGTGGAGACTTCAGGCTTTATTGGCCCTCGTTCGATGGCGTTCCTTCGGAGGATTGGCGCGATTGCGTCTCGATTAAGGGATGACTCTCGAAACGGAGTGGCTCTTGCAGCGTGTCTCACTGGCGATGGTACGAGGTCATGCTTTCTCCATCATTGCGGCTAGCAGAGGATAGCAAGAAAAATTTTTTTTTATAGTTTCTGGAATTGTCATCAGTAGTCAACTAAACTTGCTTTGTCCCAATAAATATTGCATAGTTTTTAGCTTATCCTTGGGGAAATTCCTCTGCCCTATAAGAGGGTGGATACCATATAGCAATCCAGTACTATTTTGTTTCTAACGAAATCTTTCCTATTCTCGTCATCTTGCTTAGCTTTTGGAATGCTTCTTTCGCTAATTCAATGTGTGTTTAGAATCTCGGTATCGCATTTTCCATCTTCTGTTAAAACGCTTCCCAGACATTTGAACTTCTGCACCTGCTTGATATTTATATCTCCAAATCGTAACTCACACCTCAGGCTAATTCTCTTGTTGATGCATTTTTTTGTTTTTTTTAATTTTCTTCTGCTACGCTGTCTAGGCGCTCCTCTAGTCTCTCTACGGAGTCGCCCATCAGTACAGTGCCATCTTCGTATCTTTTCTTGTAATCTTTTAATGTTACCGGTAATAAATCCTGTTAGGGTCTCTAGTTCCCATAAGATGGCGTCGCTGTAAAGGTTAAATAAATCTGGGGAGAAGACGCATTTTTGTCTCAAACTCGTTTCCAAGTTTGTTTCCAATGTCGGTGATTGTAGGGGAACCGGTGTTTCCACGTGACATGGAGAGAAAGCGGAAAGCCACTCGGCAGTGTTTAACCTTTTTACCCAACACAACCACATTTTTTTTATCATTTTTCTTTTACCCAAACTTAATATTTACGACTCTCGCTTTGTACCACAGCTATCAAAATGGTATAATTTTCCGAAGATATCCTAATTCGTCACACATGTACATGTTTTGTGAGAGGGATATTATCAAAATGTTTAAAAAAAATATAGTATAAGTATAATTTCAAGAAAAAATATCTTATTATAATTCTGCTTGTTCCTAAGTTAGTTACTTGGTTAGCAAGAACGTTAAGCCAATACCTTATAAATAATAAATAAAGCCTATTTTGATCACGTGGAAAGACGGAAAAGACATATCAGAGACGCTACATGGTTTCAGTGCGAAAATGAAAGAAAGAAAGAAAGATGCAAAGATAAAAGTATTTAAAGTCTCCTGGTAATATCACATAAATAATAGACTTTTCCGTTTTGATCACGCGGAAGGAAGAAGACATATAAGAGAAACTACTTCGTTTCAATGAAAAAAATAAAGAAAGATAGAAAAGTTTAACGTCTGTTTCACTGAAAAGAAAAAAAGATTGTCAATATGAAATCTTTTCATTTGTACCCCCTTACTTCTTAAAATAACGACCAGCATTCATATTTATTATTATTGCAATATTTTGTTAAAGTTAAGCTCAAATATTTAACGACGCGATAGAGGAATTTCTCCGGATATTTTATTATCCTGGAACTCCTCTTCAAGCTTATTCAATCATTATTTTCATCGGAAGATTAAAATAGGAAAACCGTGAAATTTTTACGGGTATTTCTAGCATATATGAAACACAGAAAGGATTCATGGTGAGAAATGACCCAGTGCGTGTCTGTAGTGGCAGGTGTAACACACATGGGCGATCACGTCTATTTTCGATTCCTGATTGCGCGGAAATAAATGAAGCGAAACCAACTAGAAATCGAAATCTGCTGTTCTATTTCACAGTCTGGGCTGTTCTTCATTAAACTATCAGCAGATTCAAGTTTACAGCACCTGGGTTTCCCAAGTGGTTACTCATCTAGGTACTGATATAATTTGATGTTGCTTAACTGCGGAGCTCGTACGGGAACCGGCGTTTCAACGTGATAGAGCCTTAAGCCATACTTCCCGCACATCCAAACTTACACCACCTAGTATTCCCAAATGGTCACCCATCTAAGGTACTGAGGGTTCGATGTTGCTAAACAGCGGTGATCGTACGGGAACCGGTTTTCAACGTAAAAAATTAAGCCAACATACCAGCACAACCAAACTTACAACAAAGGTTATTTCAAATGGTCACCCATCTAGGTACTGAAAAAAGGTTCGATGTTGCTTAACTGCGATGATCGTTCGGGAAAATTGTGTTCCAACGTGATATACAATAACATAAACGAAACACGCACATCCAAAATTTACACCAGGTAAAAAATGGTCACCCATCTAGGTACTGATAGGGTTCGATGTTGAACTGCGGTGATCGTACGGGAACCGGTATTTCAACGTGATAGAGCCCATACTGCACATCCAAATTTACACCACCTAGTATTCCCAAATGGTCACCCATCTAGGTACTGATAGGGTTCGATGTTGCTTAACTGCGGTGATCGTACGGAAACCGGTGTTTCATCGTGATAGAGTCTTAAGCCATACTACCCGCACATCCAAGTTTACAGCACCTGGTATCCCAAATGGTCACCCATCTAGGTACTGATTGGGTTCGACGTTGCTTAACTGCGGTGATCGTACGGGAATGAAAAATTTCAACGTGATAAAGTTGAATCCATTAAATTGCACATCCAAATTTACAGCATGTTGTAAATCTCAAATGGTCACCCATCTAGGTTTTGATAGGGTTCGTTTTTGTTGCTTAATATTTGGTCCATCGTACGGAAACCGGTGTTTCATCGTGATAGAGTTTTTTCCATACCACCGCACATAATCAAACTTACAGCACCTAACGTATTCCCCAAATGGTCACCCATCTAGGTACGATTTTAGGGTTCGATGTTGCTTAACTGCGGTGAAATCGTACGGGAACCGGTTTTCAACGTGACGTAAGCCCATAAGCCATATTAAACCCGCACATCCAAACTTACAGCACCTAGTATCCCCAAATGGTCACCCATCTAGGTACTGACCAGGCTCGATGTTGCTTAACTTCGGTGATCGTACGGGAACCGGTATTTCAACGTGATAGAGCCATTAAGCCTTACCACCTGCACATCCAATTTTACACCATTCCAGTATTCTCAAATGGTCACCCATCTAGGTACTGATAGGGTTCGATGTTGTTTAACTGCGGTGATCGTACGGGATTTTGTATTTCAACGAAAACGTGGATTAAGCCATGGTACCCGCACATCCCCCTCTCTTTACAACACCTAGTATTCCCAAATGGTCACCCATCTAGGTACTGAAAAGGTTCGATGTTGCTTAACTGCGATGATCGTACGGGAAACCTGTGTTCCAACGTGATATAGCCTTAAGCCTTACTACACGCACATCCAAACTTACACCACCTAGTATTCCCAAATGGTCACCCATCTAGGTACTGATAGGGTTCGATGTTGCTTTTTCGGTGATCGTACGGGAACCGGTATTTCAACGTGATAGCCATTTCCATTTACACCACCCGCACATCCAAACTTACACCACCTTAGTATTCTCAAATGGTCACCCATCTAGGTACTGATAGGGTTCGATGTTGTTTAACTGCGGTGATCGTACGGGAAACCGGTATTTCAACGTGATAGAGAGTCAAACCCATTACTACCCGCACATCCAAACTTACACCACCTAGTATTCCCAAATGGTCACCCATCTAGGTACTGATAGGGTTCGATGTTGCTTAACTGCGGTGATCGTACGGAAACCGGTGTTTCATCGTGATAGAGTCTTAAGCCATACTACCCGCACATCCAAACTTACAGCACCTAGTATCCCCAAATGGTCACCCATCTAGGTACTGATAGGGTTCGATGTTGCTTAACTGCGGTGATCGTACGGGAACCGGTGTAAAATCGTGATAGAGTCCATTACATATCCCGCACATCCAAACTTACAGCACCTAGTATCCCCAAATGGTCACCCATCTAGGTACTGATAGGGTTCGATGTTGCTTAACTGCGGTGATCGTACGGGAACCGCTATTTCAACGTGACAGAGCCTTAAGCCATACTACCCGCACATCCAAACTTACAGCACCTAGTATCCCCAAATGGTCACCCATCTAGGTACTGATAGGGTTCGATGTTGCTAAACTGCGGTGATCGTACGGGAACCGGTATTTCAACGTGATAGAGCCTTAAGCCATACTACCCGCACATCCAAACTTACACCACCTAGTATTCCCAAATGGTCACCCATCTAGGTACTGATAGGGTTCGATGTTGCTTAACTGCGGTGATCGTACGGAAACCGGTGTTTCATCGTGATAAAGCCTTGGCCATGGTACATGCACATCCAAACTTACAGCACCCTGGGTATCCCAAATGGTCACCCATCTAGGTACTGATAGGGTTCGATGTTGCTTAACTGCGGTGATCGTACGGGAACCGGTATTTCAACGTGACAGAGCCATTATCCATAACACTAATTGCACATCCAAACTTACAGCACCTAGTATTCTCAAATGGTCACCCATCTAGGTACTGATAGGGTTCGATGTTGCTAAACTGCGGTGATCGTACGGGAACCGGTATTTCAACGTATGAGCCTTAAACCAAACTTTGTACATCCAACTTACACCATTTAGTATTTCCAAATGGTCACCCAAGGGTACTGATAGGGTTCGATGTTGTTACTTTGGTGATCCGAAAATTGATGTTTCATCGTGATTCAGCCATAAAAAATAGGCACATCCAAACTTAAGTAAGGTTAAATGGTCACCCATCTAGGTACTGAAAGGGTTCGATTTAATGCGGAACGGGAAACCTGTGTTCCAACGTGATATAGCCTTAAGCCTTACTACCCGCACATCCAAACTTACACCACCTAGTATTCTCAAATGGTCACCCATCTAGGTACTGATAGGGTTCGATGTTGCTTAACTGCGGTGATCGTACGGGAACCGGTATTTCAACGTGATAGAGCCATTTTCCACACCCTGTACAAATTTACATACACCTAGTATTTAAATGGTCACCCATCAGGTACTGAAAAAGGTTCGACTTAATCTGCGATGATCATACGGAAACCTGTGTTCAAAATGGCCTTGAAGAAAACTACCACCTAGATTTCAAGGCAAAATGTTTAACCCATTCGTACATCCAGGTAGAGAAACCTAGGTTCGATGTTGCCATCTAGGTTAGGGTTCGGTTGATCGTACGGAAACCGGTGTTTCAATGAAGGTGATAGAGCCTTAAGCCATACTACCCGGTATTTCAACATCCAAACTTACAGCACCTAGTATCCCCAAATGGTCACCCATCTAGGTACTGATAAGGTTCGATGTTGCTTAACTGCGGTGATCGTACGGGAACCGGTATTTCAACGTGATAGAGCCTTAAGCCATACTTCCCGCACATCCAAACTTACACCACCTAGTATTCCCAAATGGTCACCCATCTAGATACTAACCCGGCTCGATGTTGCTTAATTTCGCTGATCTTACGGGAACCTGTGTTTCAACGTTATATGACAATAAGCCCTCGTGCGAGATTAGATAATGAATAAAGCATTCACATAAACAAACACTAACACCCACTCCTCCAGACAGAACGTCAAGTGAATACAAAAGCTGAAAGGCATTCTGCGACTACTACTCAGCCCTTCATCACACAAAAGGTGGCTCTTGCAATTTGTCAGTCTAGAAGCATCTACACATATCAAAGTTTTCTTTTAGTAGCTACACTGTATTCACCATTGGCTTGATAGGGCTGTGGCATAGCTTTTTCTTTCTATTTTTTTTTTTTTTTTTACAGCAAGGTTCACGCTGAACGACGACCAGTAGAGGTAAATGGTTTCGTTAAAGGGTAGTTTATATAGATAGGAGGGGAAGGTAATGGTTAACTCTATTATAATAATTGGTACATTTAGTGAATGAAATGTGCATGAAAATGTAACAATCATTATGGGACAGTGGTTGTATAAAATTAACAAGAGTAAAAGGTTAAATCACTTATTAATAAAATGATCCGTTTTTATAAACAGTAACGATTTCAAGGATTAATTAAAAAATCCAGACAAATATCTTTATACTACATCTGTCCTTAATTGTTTTTTTTTTACTGTAAAGTTCACCCTGTACAAGGCCCAGGAGTCACTCAACGTAGAGGGTTATGATAAGGGGTAGTTTATATAGATAGGAGGGGAAGATAATGGTTAACTCTATTATAATAATTGATACATTTAGTGAATGAAATCTGTATGTAAATTTAACAATCATTATGGGACATTGATAGTATAAATTAACAAGAGTAAAAGGTTAAATCACTTATTAATAAAAAAAAATCCTATTTATAAACATTTCAAGGATTAATTAAAAAATCCTAACAAATATTCTGTCTTGTATTTTTTTATTTAGTGTATGAAATGTGTATGTAAATGTAACGACTATTATGGGACAGAATTAGTATAATTTTTTTTTTTTTAAATGATATTAAGAAATGAGTGAAATTCTGTGATAATTCATTTTCATGAGTTATCCAAAACATCAGCCTACTTTTCTTTAAAAACAAAGAATGGTAAACAAAGAATGGCACAACCTGTAGGAATCTTTTAGTGGATATCCATATTTGAAACAAATGCCCATTTTTTTTTTTTTTTTTTTTTTGTGAGTAGGTAAGTATATCAAACGTTTGTATTATGTCCATCAGTCTGTGCACTCAAGAAAACTTAATAAAATAAAATTATTAAAATAAATGTTCCCTCCAGCAGGATTTGAACCTGTGTCCCCATTTGGTAAGAGGAACTACCACTTGATCCAGCATGCATTAGACCTACTTAGGGAGATGCAGGTCCTTGCCAAAGAGCAGATTTTTTAAAAGGTTTCTTCAGTGTCCCATAATAATTGATACATTAAGTGTATGAAATGTGTATGTAAATGTAACAATGATTATGGGACAGTGGTAGTATAAATTAACAAGAGTAAAAGGTTAAATCACTTATTAATAAAATGATCCGTTTTTATAAACAGTAATGATTTCAAAGATTAATTAAAAAATCCAGACAAATATCTTTATACCACATCTGTCCTGAATTGTTTTTTTTTTTTAACTGTAAAGTTCACCCTGTACAAGGCCCAGGAGTCACTCAATGTAGAGGGTTATGATAAGGGGTAGTTTATATGGATAGGAGGGAAAGGTAATGGTTAACTCTAGACCTGAGCAGGCTAAGATTGTAGTGATTGGGAAACATCCTTGTTATGGGGTCCACCCCTTTTTCATACAAGTGAACTCGACCAGTGTGTATCTGTACTGCTGCCGTTAAATATCCAGAGAGAGAAGTGATTGTGATTGAGTTGGAGGTAGAGTAATAGTGTGAGGTAACCGCTTGTAGGAGTCACAGTTGCGAGCACGTAGACTCTAAGGAAGTCCTACTTCGAGACTGGATTTCCCAGACTGTATATATATTATTATTGCTACTAACCACATTTCTGGATCTACTAACCGTATTACCAATTGTATTATTGTGTAAATACATTTATTTGTTATATTTCATTCCCGCGTTTGTCATTCATTGGAGACCGGATTTCATCTCGGAATCCACAACAATCCTCTTGAGAGTGTTACACAGAGAAGCGATTCGCGGGAAGAAGCGGTTCGGGTAGTCCTTCTCCCCGATGAAATACGGGTGGAATGTGGGTGGTTGGCTACTGTGTATGTGACATGGCGGGTCCTAGCCGTGAAGGTTAGACGTGGCAGAACCAAGGAATGCAGTTCCTACGAGCACTTTCCATGGAAGTAGCGATAGGGTAGTGAGAGACTCGCCACATCCCGCCTGTTTGAGAGAGCTTGAAGTGTGGAAAATAATTCATCACCCACAGGGACTCGGAGACACTTTTGAACTCTATTAAAACTGAGGACTGAGCAGATCTTAAAAATATTTAACATGTAATCCATTTTCGGCCTGATCTGGCTCTTATAAAGTTTACTCACAATGTATTCCCTAGCAGTACCCCAGCCGAGTAATGATCAGGCTCAATGTTGCTTACCTTCGGTGATTTAGCGGGAATCAGTGTTTTAACGTGATATGACCGTAAGTTCCAATACATATTAGAAAATTGAAATATCTATGATTTAATGAGGAAGAGTTTAGGAGAAATATTCGTTAGAGACAAGATGTTAAGCTATCATGCAATATCTAAGCTCCTATATGGACTTGATTGTTAGACAATGTTCCCACTGATGAAGAGAAGACTTGAGCTGATAGAGATGTTGTCATACAGGAGAATACTGAGAATGTTTTAAGGACAAATGAAAGAGAAAAACAGTAACTGTTCACTGCAGCCCTTAAGTAGAACTCATATATACGATCAATTGCTAAAGATTCTAGGAAAAAATGTTCGCTTTCCTCTACCGCTCTAGAAAGAACTTCAGTGGTTTTTTTCTTGTTTTTTTTTTTGGTGGGAGGGGGTCACCATATCTGTGGGCTGGTATTGAACTCACAACTCTTTGGGTTTAGTCACTGGATCTAACCAACGTATATATTCACTGGGTCATGTGACTAGACCCTAAGAGTCGTGAGTTCAATGCCAGGCCACAGCATTGGTGAAACAAACTTGGAGAGTTGAGTTAAAGGGAAATAATTGAGACATCCGGAAGAGGTATGGCACGTGGAACTAGAACAAATCTACCCCGGTGGACGAAATAAAGGGTTCGGTTCGTAAGTCCAATCACCTGAAGAAGACCGGAGCGTACAACAACCGAAACGTTGTTAATATGGCAATGAAGATGAGAATAACAGCCCGAATAATGTAAGTAATGGTCAAATTGGCAGCTGATCTCAAAAATGACATACCATCTTTTGATAACCAGCGAAAGAAATGGCTTCTTAATTTTAATGCCTACAAACTAAAACAGTTCTCTTTTAATCATCAGAGAAAACCTTCTTTTTGTTTTGTCTTCCATCAGCCATGATGAGGCTTATTTCCAGGGCTAGTTGATCTTTCTGGGACTAACGTTTTCCTCTGACATGAAGCGGAAAGATTATATTGAATCAGTTACGAGATCTGCTTCTAGGAAAATTGGATCACTGCGTCTAACTAGACAGTTTTTCAATTTTATAAGGCTCAAACACTAATATTCCATGGTTATAATTTATTGCATTGGAATCGTAATCACGATCCAATTCATCAGACCTACAAATTCAAAAAGAAATTGGAAAATATAACTCCGGGTATAAAAGGCAAGATTTTAGTGAGAGTGTATGTGTAGGAATGGGAAACAAGTGAGACAGAAATGTATGAAAGCTCTAGAGAGAGGGTGTACAGAAGAAAGAAGAACAGGAAGGCCTAAAGTTGAAGGTGGGGATTAAAATTTAACAGAGAGAGGTTTTTGCAGAGAAGAGTTTAATAACGGTTTAAAAGAGTGGGATACAGATAAATATGAATTATTTTTCGATGCATCATTCGCTATCAATTCGCTGACCTAAAATTAAAATTAAAAAAAAAACAGGCACCGGAAACGTGTTACCACATTAATGGTGACACTACGCACAATAAAAAACGATATGATCTAAACTTAAAATCCAGAAGATGAGAGAGAGAGAGGGGGAAAAAAGGGGGCTCAAACTAAAAACGAGGGCACTGATGTGTAATCAAGAAAATTCTTACTCTGTCCTGGACATTGAGTTCTACCTGGATTCTATCCTCTTGGGAATTTATATATATATATATATAATTAAAAAAAAATTCGTTTTCCATGTAATAAATTATTTCACCACAGCCCTTTAAAAAGGACTTTGGAACAGAAAGTTTTTACTTCCAAAATCTTTTTGGAAGTAAAGTCTGATAATAATTTATTACATTGGAACCTTAAATATGGTCTGTTTTTTTAAATTATTACATTCTAAATTTACATTGAGCTCTCTGGATTTTATCCTCCTTAGGTTTACCCATACGGATTACCTAGTTTTTCATAAACTATATATATATATATATATATATATAATGACTTATAATTGGAATTATATATATATATATATATATATGTGTGTGTGTGTGTGTGTGTGTGTGAAAATATATAGAAAATAGGAAAGAACTGGTTAGGTAAATAATCCAATAAATCTTTAGTATTTATATTATTATATTTAAAAAAATAGTGCTCGATAAAAAAATAGAGCATAAATATAATTATTTATTTAAATATAATTAAATAATGCGAGTTGGAATCATATTTTTTAAATAAATAATTATATATATATATATATATATATATATATATATATATCAAAAAATGCATTGTTGTTAATTTTACTATAAAATTGTACTGCTGATTTTATTTATTTATTTATTGTGCTGCTACCTCGGGGGCAGGGTGAACTCGCGAAGAACAGCAATGAAGAGATGTTTCCACGCTCCTCAAAAAACCTCCAATTGATGATGTATGTAGTTCATGTACAGGACGAATAGCCATTGAAGAGCGAGAAAAGTATGATTTTCATTGAAGATTCTTCAGGTCTAGAGTATGTTCGGAAAACTCTGCACACTTCCAACCAAATGAGAGTTAAGAAAAGTATAAATAAGACCATTGCATGAAATGGCGGCGGAAATAAACAACAGCTTCCGAGAGCAAGACAATGATGACACCCTCGTTGAAAATTTATTATGATTAGAGAGCAAATTCAAATTAGAAACAAAGACAACTGTGCTGCGCTACTATACAACATCCGTCCTTCCAAAAGGCAGTGAATACTGGACAATTTCCTCCCAGACGAAAAGGTGAAGAGGCAACAGAAAAAAATTTCTGAGAATAAATTTTGAATGGCATTGGAATTTTGCTTTTGCAAACATCAAAAGTATATTACGCATCGATTTTGGAGGTTGAGAAAGAAATGGAGAGATTACGGGACATACCTTCGATTTGTTTTGCTGTACGATAACGGAAGTAGCCCGCTTTAGGGTCGAAACATCTGCTCGTCATAAGTGAATAATCATGCCCTTCAACTTTCCGAATCCATTGTTCAAAAGAGATGGATTCACAACTTTCAAGTTCTATGAATCCAAAAGCTCCTGCATCCAGTCATGAGTAAATAGCGGGATATAATGGGTCATGTTAGTCTTGTTAGTCCTGGGTATGACGATAAAATTCATCTGGCAGCAAGGCCTAAATTCAGGTGGCTGGAGGTTTTGAAAAGCGTGGAAAGATTTAATTGCTGGTATTCCCAGGTCCATCCTGACCCGAGTTGGTAGGAACTGTTATAGTCTCAGTTATGGTGAAATACTGAACCTCTAAACAAAATCAAAACACTTACTTGTTTGTATACAAATACATATTTATAGTAAAATTACCAACAATATATTTTAACTGAAGTTGAAGGTATAGAAATGCATTCAAAATATTTAGATTTCGGCATTAAATAACCCATAGAGCTTGATATGCCGCTAAACGAAAACAACCAACCCACCAAAATATAACCGTTTGTTTTATATATATACATACATATATATATATATATATATATATATATATATATTTCGGACCTCATCTAAGACTATAAAAAATCTGTATCCATGCTTATATTTTAGGTTTAAGACAAAAGTAAAAAGGTCAGTACTCTCAGAAAATGTAACGATAGAAAGAAAAGAGGGATAAAGTAAAATTAAATGTTGACAGATTTTAACCAAATTGGCATGCATGTGAGTAAAGATTGTACATTTTTATTTCGCTCTTAATCACGTCGTACATGATTTAACTGGATGAAATCCAGATGGCGAAAAAGAGAAAGGTGAGAGAAAGGACCGGTGACCTCTTTTCGCTCACACAGGAAAAAAGTTCATACACGGAGATAAAGGACAAAGACATAAAAAAAAAGAAAGAACAACGAACAGCAAAATGTCAGCCTCGTTTCGACATCCTAGCCAAGCAGACGGGGTCCGCCATACATGCGATAAACCACTATAAATTATATACGAAAAAAGAAATCCAATAGAAATTTCGTAGCTGAAAAAAGCGTTAACGAGGTTTACCCAGAAAAGAAAGTAAACTTCGTCACGAGAGGAGAGAAGTTTTGTCAGAACCTGAAGAGAGATTATAAATTATAGAACCACGAAACGACGACAACGACTGATTCTTCACTCAAGCCTCTAGACCAGAAACGAGAAAAAGAAAGAAGAAAAAGACATTAAAAAACAAGGAACAAGGAAGGCAAACTGGTTCAAAAGAAATAAATGTGGCGAAGGAAAGTAAAAAACAAAAGTTAGAACATATGGAAAAAAGGAATCGAAAAGAGAAAGAAAGAAAAGACCTAAAAAAGAGAATCGAAAAGAGAAAGAAAGAAAAGACCTAAAAAAAAGAGAATCGAAAAGAGAAAGAAAGAAAAGATCTAAAAAAAAGAGAATCGAAAAGAGAAAGAAAGAAAAGACCTAAAAAAGAGAATCGAAAAGAGAAAGAAAGAAAAGACCTAAAAAAAGAAAATCGAAAAGAGAAAGAAAGAAAAGACATAAAAAGAGAATCGAAAAGAGAAAAGAAAGAAAAGATATAAAAAAAGAATCGAAAAGAAAGAAAAGAAAAAGAAAAAAGAAAGAATCCGAAAAAGAAAGAAAGAAAAGACCTAAAAAAAGAGAATCGAAAAGAGAAAGAAAGAAAAGACC
>CAHIKZ030001977.1:0-15000 GCA_903632075.3 Acanthosepion pharaonis
ACGTTATATAGAATATGCATTATTTCCCTGACTTCATCACTGAGCCCCGTAAGTGTTAAATTCTCTAGACTCTCTTTCCTCCCTTATATTTTCTAGACATTTCCAGTGTTTCTTTCTGATTGGAAGTGTAGAATTACTTGGTGTTCCTATTTACCTTTAGCCTTACACGTTACCCGCATATTCTCATTCCGTCGTATTCTTAGCATTCTTCATTGGAACCAAATCTGGTTTTGCCTCAAATGTCTTTTTTATCTGTGAGGAAATTGGCCATCATTCACTGCTACCCTTGCGTTTTTGCAGACATTTATGAGAAGATAAAATTGGTCTGGAACAAGACCTCATTCATGGGAAATATACTGATATTGAAACCAGCATCATCTGCAAAATGAAATTATTGACAAATACACGTAGGTGTACGGCTCAACCAAACTCCTAAAAACTAACTTAATGACTAGCCACTGCGTTTATAGATAGATAGATATAAATTATAAATTAGATGCGAACAGAAGGAGCTATAAAAACAATTGAGATAGATGATAGGAAATAGATGAGATAGATAGATAGATAGATAGGATAGATAGATAGATAGATAGATAGATAGATAGATAGATAGATAGATAGATAGATATAAAAAAACACCGAGATAGATAGATAGATAGATAGATAGAAAAAGGACCGAGATAGATAGATAGATAGATAGATAGATAGATAGATAGATAGATAGATAGATAGATAGATAGATAGATAGATAGAAAACACTTTTATTTCGCAAACTGAATGAAAACTTTCGGTCAATATATTCCTAGAATATAAGGCTTTTAAGGTAAACCATCTTTTGTATTCATAGTGATCGATATCAAGGAGTAGAGCCTACAATAAATGATAATAGATTTTAAATATTAAACGTTCATTTATCTTATCCCAACACGTTGATTTGCGTTCATTAAATCCACTCAGCAGAAGATGGGTTAATCACTGCGAATCCAAGAGTGGGAGCAAAATAATAATAATAATAATAATAATATATATATATATATATATATATATATATATATATATATATATATATATATATATATATATTGTACTGGGGCAGATCATTATTTAAACATGTATTGTTAAATACTAGCAGTATAACCCGTCTTCGACTGGTCTTTCATTACTGGAAATTTTTGCCGTTCAGTTGGAGAAGTTTAAGTTTAAATTCAGCCGACCCGAAAAATCAATATTAGTAACAACAATTAAAAAATTAACTGATACTTTCCTCCCTCCCAAATTGGGGGTGGTAACAATCTGAATGGGGTGGAGGCTGAAAAGGGCCGTTTTTGAGTTCTTAATCTTGCAAGGAAGGAACCTCTTCTATGAACCGTCATAATAATAATATACGATAATTTTATTCATAATATATTTTGTTTTTATAATTCCAATAATCTTTTGCGTTAATTTCAACTCTCTAAAATGATTTCAAATTTTTCAACTTACAAATATATATATATAAGATAATTATAAGTGGAAAATACCAAAACACTGGACATTACTAATTGTAATGAAAGATTGAAATTAAGCAAATAACATTCAATAAAATGTCGTAAACCATAGAAGACAAGAGCTTTCTTTAACCGTTATCCATGGTTTCATCTTGGACGATTTTAAAAGTATCTGCTTTCTAATGAATACAAAGACATAGCCAACAGAATCTTGTCTACCACACAGATAGGACATGGTTTTTGATAATGACTGAGCTGGCTGAAGGTATAGAAACAAAACCGTCGCCTGTCCCCACCCAAAAAAAAAACAACAACTTATTTGAAATTTGGGAAAATAGATTAAAAACAATTAAAGAGATTTTGTAGTTTGAATTTAATCAAACTTGTATCAGTATATATAAATGGGAAAAGAAAATATATATGTCGGAATAATTTTAAGAAAATCTATGAAAAAGTGGACAAAAATTTTCGTGCGACACGTGTCATCGAACTAAAATGATGGTCACGTTGATGTGATTACACATCTAAAATATTCATTTTTTAGTGTTTCCTTTTCTTCATGCGCATGTGTAATTACGTCAGCGCAGTGATAGTGGTAATACTAATATTAGCCGTTTCCCTACAAGGAAACATTTGGCATTCATTGACCGAACAGTCAGTACAGTTTTCGGTTAAAAATGTATAAAATCATTCGTGTGAATTTTAAGCGTATTTATTTTTAGATAAACTCAGTGACCGAGAGGATTCGATTCGCTTTACCGAAGAGTTTTGCATTATCAGCTGTAATGGTCACTGTTTACAAACTCACATTTCCTTCCCCAGAGAACTCAACCGAAATAAATTTTTCAGGAGCATATATATATATATATATATATATATATATATATATATATATATATACAAGTATAGGATTGGTATATACGACATGAATTCCAATAACCAACCATTACTATTCTTAACAGAGTGCTCAATATAGAGTAGAGCAGATATAATTATTTATTTAAAAATTATAACATAAATATGTTATAAAATCACTACAAAATATATATATATATATATATATATATATATATATATATATATATATATATATATAAGATGAGAAATCTACAATGAACACAAATGTTATAAGATCGTTGCTATTGTTTTGTTACAAGAAAATCTAACTTCGTTTATTATATACAACGAATTTTAAAATCCTACGCCCCATCAAATAAAAATGTAACTGTTTAGAAATGCTCTTTTAATATGTCGACATTTCAATCATACTTGAGCCTTTTATTAAGCAGTCTGCTTTCTTGAGCCAAACCCCAAGATGCATAATTTCTCTTATATTCACAGCATGTATTTGCTCGACCCTACACCTCAAGTGTTTGCTCTTTTCAATATATTCTATTCTATTATTAGGTCACTTCTACTGAGATTTTTCAACTTCAATACGTATTTAAATAGAGTGATTTTACATGCAATATATTGACCCATGGGAAAATTAACAGAAACAAAACGAATAATTCCGTTATTATTATTTTTTTGTATTTTTCCAACGAGTCATGACCCAGTGCACATGTTCGTACTTCGTATGTCCACTCCTTGCAGATTGGCCACAGACTCTCGATTGAATTTAAATCAGAAGATTTTCCGGGCCAGTCTATGGTAGTTTGATTTGCTCATTGTTAAGGCTTACCAGTGTGTTTGCGCATCGTTAAAATTTTCGTACGCATCCTTGGAGTAACGCCTATCGCAAACAATGGCTGTAGGACAACTAATCGACAGTTCAGACAATAGTGTCTGGGGATGATAAAAATCTGATGCAATCACGGATGGCGCAATATTTTTCAAGGTCAAACAAATTTCTTGATACACCCCTAAAATAGATTCATATTACTCCACACTACTGCAAATGACCTAATCTGAGGAAAAAATAGAAATCGATTACACCCTGTCATTTCAGTGAATCTAAAACTGACTGTATGTTGAAAGAAAGGAAACTAAAGCGGTTGTTTTAGTTAATTTTCAAAAGGGTGTATGTCATATAAAACGAAAATATGATTGCTATATCTATATTTCTATGGCTCCGATATTGTATAAGCCCTAAAGGCTCCTACAACTTACTGTTTTCATAAAGTAGATTAGCTATCACGCATGTTTCATCCTGCAATTACAGGATGAATTGAAGTGGGTATAATTCGTAAAAATCATGTTTCACTTGGGCTTTTTATATATATATATATATATATATATATATATATATATATATATATATATATATATATATATACACACAAGGATAATATAAAGGTTAATGGTCAGAGTTGAGTCAGACCAGAGAACAGTAGTATTAGAAAGTGCTCAATACACATGAGAAAAAATAAGTAAAAATAAAAATAATATGTAGAGTTTTAAATTTAAAAATCAAGAGGTCAATTAAAATACGCGACCACGGTTTCGACTTGACTGTCTCTTCGGCCGATACTTTTAAAATCACTTTAACGCTTTATTTAAAAAATCACAAAGAACGCTACATAAGTAAAAAAAAAAAAAAAATAACAGACGTATGATGATTGAAAGACAGGATATTGGGTGTAATGGGAAGGGGGGGGAAAAGGAGGGGAAAAAAGAATAGAAAAGGGACAGCAATGTAAGTGAATGTATACAGTAAAAAGGGAAATTAAATATGTAACTTAATTGTTATGGACGATGGGGGGGCGCGTCTAAAGTGTATCAGTGGGCGTTTTGGCTTTAGATTTTTTTTTTAACTTCATATTCATTTAATAAAAATTGTTTTATATGAGGGCAAGGGATTAAAATTTCTGATTTTAGGTTTAAAAGATTTTTTGGGTCCGGGAATGTCATAATTGCTAATTTCTCATAGTTGCATAGTTTTGAAATTCGGGTATAATTGTTATATGTTTTTTACCTTTTTTAAAATTATCCACCTTACGACCGAGTCCCTGTTATTTTTTTCTTTTAAATTCCACATGTGGCTGTCAAGTTTGGTAGAGTATCTAAGGTTTGGTAGCTTAAAACTCGATGTGTGATTGTACCATCTATGCTTGAAAGGGCTTTTCATGCAGCCTATATATGTTTTCATTTGATCATTTATATTTGTTACTTCTGCTTTATAAATTATAGATTCCGTTTTGCAATCTTCATTTAAGCGCAGACGCTACAATGGTATTATTTAATGGAATAAATTTCTCTCTCTCTTTCTCTCTCTTTTTCTCTCTCTCTCTCTAAAATCTATCTATCTATCTATCTATCTAAGAAAGAAAAATATATATTTTTTATATTTTTTTTCATATAGATAAAAACAATTTTCACTACAAAGATGCAACTTCGTTTCGGTGCATTTATTTGCACCTCGACTGGTGAGAACCAAAATGGTTATGAACAATTTTGTTTGTCAAACAAAATTTAAGGTTATGAACAATTTTGTTTGTCAAACATTTTAAGAAAATTGTCGTTGTCTATATGAAAAAATTATAATAAATAATTATTGCTCTACTATAGGTATTGAATTAAAATGTTGTGAACGTTAGAATTTATAAATTATTTTCGCTCTCATTTCATTCGATTTATATATATATATATATATATATATATATATATATATATATATATATATATATTTCATCTACCGGCATGCGTACTTGAGGAACCTAATAAATAAAAGATGTCATCTAGTAGGATTCGAACAGTGCAGGAGGCACCATCGTCTGATCCGTTGTGCTTTTTTACTGCTGCAGGACACACGTTCTGTATTAAGTTGTTGAGAATGATGTAATTGTCATAGACAGAAAATAATCAAAGAACTGTTCGTTGCGTCGGAAAATTTGATTGGCAGAAGCAAAATAATCCTCACAATGAAAATCTATCCTCATCAGATCTGAAAGAATATCACATAATTTGGGGTAAGAATAAAGAACAGGTGGTTTTTTTTTGGGGAAACGATATATCCTAGAAAGAATGAATACTAAATTGGGAAATAATAAAAAGGCAACGGCGAGGTGAAGAAGAAACGGAATAGCAAAAGGGAGATAACTCAAATGCCAATATTGGAACTGATGAAAAGAAGAGGAAAATATGGTCATAAATACTAAGAGAGATAAAAAAAAAAAAAAAAAGGTGGAAAAAAAAATTTGATTCAATGAAAAAAAAAAATGAATTATCTCGGAAAGAGTAGTAAAACTATCAGAAATGATAGAGCTTAAAATATGGCTGATCAGCAGAAAACATAAATAAAGAGACGTTGCTATATTGAAAGACAAAATAACTTGCTGGGATAAAATTTCATGAATAATTTTTTATTTTTAGTGGATAGAAAAAAATGGAAAAAGATAAACCGTTAGTTTAACAGGATTTATTTCACCTACCGGCCTGCGTACTGAAAAAACCTAATAAATAAAAGATGTCATCTAGTAATTTTTGCAGGAGGCACCATCGTCTGATCAGGTTGTGCTTTTACTGCTGCAGGACAACGTTCTGTATTAAGTTTTCAAAATTGAATGCATGAATTGTTGAGAATGATGTAATTGTCATAGACAGAAAATAACTGATGAAAAGAAGAAAAAATATGGTCGTAAATACTAAAGAGTTAAAACAAAAAAACGGTGGAAATAAACAACGTTTTGATTCAATGAAAAAAAATGAATTATCTCGGAAAAGTAGTAAAAAGCTATCAGGAAATGATAGAGCTTAAAATATGGCTGATCAGCAGAAAACATAAAGAGAAAATGCTTACATTGAAAGACAAAATAACGTAGTAGTTATGAAATGTCGAGATAAGATGTTATGAATAACCGAGGAATAATATGAAAACTAGGCTGCGTCAAAAATAAGAAAAGGACTGATCTCTAAAGTACTGATACCCACAAGGATGTTTTCCCGATCATTACAATCTTAACCTGTTCATGTCTAGGATTAACCGTTATATTTTTCATATATTCACACTAACTTTACTTGTATCTCTGTATCCCTCTAACTCTGGTGTCTCCCGGGTCTTGTACAGGTTGAACCCCCACTGTAAAAAAAAATACCACCTATCACCCCGGTAGATACGAGAGGTGTTATAGAGATAAGATTAAATAAAATACGGCTTTTTCTTCAAAATTGGAAACGCAGAAAATACCAGTTACAGATGGCATAGTAACAGACCTTTTGAGTGGTACAAGAGAAGAAATCCACAAGGGATTAACATTAAAGAGTTTTAAAAGAATATATACAGAGCACAGAGAAAATAAAATTAATTCAAAACATCACTTTAGAAATCTGTTTTAGTGTCATGCCCTTTCCAATGTGTCAGCGCATCCGATGAAAAGCAGAAATATTGCAGTACCAGGATATAATGAATAATCGAGGAATATCACCGCACACCTGGCTTCTTCAAAATTAAGAGTGCCACCACCAGTCATCCCAGGAGATTCTACTAATGATCCAAAGGAAACACCAGCTGAAATAAGCTCTGCTCAATATGAGATGCGGAAAAGCACCGGATGGGGAGAGTATAGAAAGTGACCTTTTGACAGACAGCAACGATCGAGAATGGCCGGAATTGGGATTGGTAATGACCCAATGAATGTTCTACAATTAAATGTTCGTGTCTGTAGATATATACATAATTTGAATAATCTGATATATATATATATATATATATATATATATATATATATATATATATATATATATATATATATATATAATGGACTCTCTTCCGTCGGTTTCGACGTATGAGTATCTGACAGCTTAGTTGATTCAGTTATGAAATTTTTTGTGCGATAATCTTAAGTGGCATTTAAGACCCGCTAGTGATTTACAAAGGAGGCCACATATGGAGCAAGAGTGAGATTGTGAGATGAGATCACTGTTAGATTGGCTGACCTTTTAGTTCTTGCTCTCGCTTCTTGAAGATGATTCAGACAAGCAGATTGAAAACTGCTGAGTCCACTAAAACATGTTGATCTCCATTCTACCCGCTTATATATATATAAACTTAGGAAATTAATTCATAGAATATATATATATATATATATATATATATATATATATATATATATATATGAGAAGGAAAATAAAATAAATTCAAACGTTCATAACATTATTTTAAAAGGGAGTTCAATACCAAAAGTAGAGCAATATTTATGTATTATAAGTTGTTACATACGAACAAACAAGTAATCACGACAAAGATGCAAATTTGTTTTGATGCTTAACCAGGTGGTGAAAAAAGATGGTTATAAACGATTTTATTTTAAAATGCTATTCTGTAGAGTCCTCTGATTTAGTCGGATTGTTTATATTGTACAACCTTACATCCTATGATGAAATTAATTTAAATAGTGTAGGTCTCTATAGAGACGATGGTCTCATGATAGTAATTAACACTACTGGAATAAAGTGGATAAACTTAGGAAATTAATTCATAGAATATTTATATCTTTACATCTTAACGTTAAAATTAACTCTAATATCAAACAGCTTGATTTGCTAGATGTAACTATAGAAATTTAGAATTTGGGGACTACCGTAAATTAAATTAAGGTTTGAATCTTACACTCTTGCTAAATTTTTAACATAATAATCACTTCTTTTATGCTATATTACTTCCATATAAACATTTTAATGTTATCCTTACTGATTTATCGTAAATTAAGTCGGAAAATAGGTTTATTACTGGTAATAATGTTTGTTGTAGATAGGTTTATACTTATATTACGAGTTATAAGGTTTGGTAATAGTTTTAAATTTATAAAAATTCATATAAATATTCTAAATTATATTTTATTTATTTTTAATTTTTAATGTAATGTTTTGTATAATTAATTTGTTATTTTGTATGGCTAATGTTTTTACTTCTTAAATTGCCTTTTATTTACATACTGTGTTTAATTTTGTTAAATAATATTTTGGTTTCTTTCAAAAACGCCAAGCAAACTTTAATTGTTACATTGTATCTCAAATATTTTCTATGTACCAACCACACCCGGTAAAATTTGAATCTTTCTCTATGAATTCTATCTTAATGTTAACGTGTTTTGATTGGCTGAATTGTTATCAAGAACTTCTATTGTCTTTCTTTCTTCTTTTCTTTTTTTTTTTTTTTCCTTTTTCTTTTCTTTGTATTAATTAATTTTCATATATTACTCTTGTTTGTTTTTCTCTTTTTTTCTCTTCCTTTTTTCGGAGAAGGGATGATTGTTTAAATGAAATTTTTAAAACTTTTTATCTTTCTCTTTCTTCATTCTTTTTCCTTTTATTGATTTCTCATTCTCTTCTTTTTTTTCTACTTTAACCTTCCTATATTATTAGTTTTCTTTTCCTTTTATGGCAATTTTCCTTATGTCTTCTTAATTTTTTAAATAACGTAAAAACAAGTGATGCTTCATCAGTAGCATTTTTAAATAAAATCGTCTATAACCATCTTTGTTAACCACCTAATAAGATGCTTAGGTTTAAGTATCAAAACAAATTTGCATCTTTGTAGTGATTACTTATTTGTTCGTATGTAATAACGCAAATTAAATAACTATCACTCTACTTTTGGTATTGAATCCTGTTTTAAATTAATGTTATGAATGTTTGAATTTATATTCTTTTCGTTCTCATTGCATTTGGATATTTTATTCCTGTTAATGTTGAGCACTTTTACTGATAATTTAAATTGCGGACATGGATAAAAATTGATTTTTGGTATTTCACTTAGGCCTGTATTTCTCAGACAAAAATATCTAAGACATTTTAACAAAATGAACACACATATTTATGTAGTCGATCTAGCAAAAACCTTTGGTTTTCTATTTACTTTCATCTCCATCGGTTAATTTTAAAATATAATTTTTAATGGAAAATAAAGTCAGATTCATTGCAATGAACAACTAATGCATTAAGCGTGTTATTTTGTTAATGATCCTTTTTGTGTTCATATATTCATTTATTTAAATTTCTTGAAGTTTCTCCGATGCATTTCTCGTGGTAATCTTTACCTGTAACAGAATAAGTTCCCCCTTCAAGTTTTTATAATTATTTTGTTTTTTATTATGTCTTTTCTTGTTTTAGGCGTAATTCTGACAAATTTTACGTTGAGTTTAGGTTAATTATTTTCACTTGTAATTGTGATGAAGTTGGTAGGTAGTGTTACATATCGAAATTTGTTGGATTTGCCTGAATGGTCCACTCCTCTATTTTGAAATATTTTACAAGCCTCTTGTTTTGCGTTCAATATGAATAAATAGAACCTCATAATTATTCCGGATTTTATTTTATTATGGTGATGTCTTTATCTCTCTAAATTGGATATTAGTATTATATATATATATATATATATATATATATATAGTCGACTCTCCCGTCGAATTTGACGTATGAGGGTCAAGCAGATCAGTTTCCAGGAAACCGACAGCCCGACAACGACACATGGATTTTGATTATAGTGGTGAAGGTTTCGTGCAGGACCATCCATACTTTTTGAAGGGACGAATACTGAGACCTGAAGCACCGAATGCCACAAGGTTCCCAAACAACCCTCCGCTGGTTTTGAATTCAGAGTTGTCCTTCTCCTAGACCAGTTGCCATCCAAGGCTATAGAATCCCCAAGATTACTATTCAGTTATATAACCCTAGGCTAGTTGCAGCTTGTAATGGTCTGGGTGGAGAGGCTTGGTGAAGGAAGGCGAATTTTTATTATGTATACTTGGATGAATATCACCACCGGAAATAGGATTGGCTGCGCTATATTGTATCTCCTCTTTGTCACCGCTGGCGGCGAAATGGTTTTTAAAATTGATTGCATCAAACGGGTTCGATTCTCGGTAGTGGATGCGCACTGCTGATGAGTCCCCAAAAGAGGACGAAACATTTCTGCATTCTGCTGAGGTTTCTACGTCTAGACATGATGAATTATTATGATATATATTTATATATCCAAATATATATATATATATATATTATATATAAATATATATATATATATATATATATATATATATATATATGAAGAAATAAACTCTTAAGGGATGCTATATTTATGGTATAAAGTGCTCAATATCAGAGATAGATTGTGTGTAAATATAAAAGTGAAATATTGAAGTTAACACTTATAGACGACAGTCTGTTTCATGATAGAACAATTTTCTATACACACACACACATATATATATATATATATATATATATATATAGGAAGAAATATATATTCATTTTATATATATATATATATATATATATATATATATATATATATACATATATGAAGATATATATATATATATATATATATATGAGAAAGATTGTACATCACCAAAAGCGTTCCTACAATGGGTGGTAGAACAGAGTCAAATAGCAATGAGAATCAAAATTTGTTCCGAGCAACAAAGAGGAAGTTGTGGAGAGCTATGATCGGACACGTCCTGAAGTTACATTTGACATAAAACTAGAAAGGATCTTGATCCTCACAAATGGTTTCATGTTTGTGGACCATGTCAAAAACGAATCTGGGCTTTACGATGATTGTGCTTAGCGAACTATTGTGGTTGGCTGTTATCATTAAATTGTTAGTTTGTTTCTCATTGAATTCCTCAGAATAATGTGAAACCAAAATATTCTCAGCCCATATCAACGTTGTTTTTTTGTCTTCTTCCTCTATTTAAAAGACTTTCTTCTCTCAATTTCCTTATGATACATTTAAATCATGTTTATTTTTAAAAATAAATTTTGTTCTAGATAACTTTTTCCTTATATTTTTTTACTGTAAATTTTTTATTTCGAAGAGAATGAAATTTCTAAAAAAAAGAGTATTTTTTCCTCTCCCTTAAATTTGACAAAAAATTTTTTTGTTTTTCGCCCTTTTCTTTTCTCATAACTTGGAGTCAAATCCTTTTTTCACGACCAAGTACGAGCCTCCTCTTGCAAACTCGGAAGGATCGCAAGTCACGTGGCTTTTGTTGGCATGGAAACCAACCAAGAGAAAGAAGAAGAAAAATTGGGAGATAGAGAAAGTAGAGGCCGAAGAAAAAAAAGGAGTAAAGCGAGAATGAGAAAAGAGAAAAGGAATCAAAAAAAAAGAAATGAAATAATTCAAGGAAAAGAACAAAGAGAAAAATTAAAGAAGATAAAGGAAAATGTATTTTGAAAAGAAAAAGATGATGAAAAAAAAAAGAAAAGAAGAAGAGTAGTAAAAGAAAAAAAAAACAAGAAAAAAAAAGCAAAAATAAAAAGAAATTTTACAAGAAAAAAAGAAGATAGGGTAAAAAGAAGAAGAAAAAATATGAAGGATCAAGTAAAAAAGAAAAAAAAGAAAAAGCGGACGGGGAGGGGGGAAGAATTGAAATTGTTTAAAAAAGAAGAAAAAATAAAAAATATGAAAAAAAAAAAAAGAAGAAAAAATAAAATGAAAAATAAAAAATAGGAGAAAAGGAAAAATTAAAAAAAAAAATGATGATGATGATGATGATGATGATGATGATGATGATGATAAAAAGAAGGAGAAGGCTAAGAAAAAGATGAATAACAACAAGCCGAACAAAAAGGAAAAGAATGAAGGTGAAGAATAAAAAGAAAAGGAGAAACGAAAGAAAACAAAAAAACAAAAAAAATGGTTGAAAGAAAATATATTTGGAAAAGAAAGAAAGAAAGAAAGAAAGAAAGAAAGAAAGAAAGAAAGAAAGAAAGAAAGAAAGAAAACATTTTACAAAAATATGGAGAATTGTGGTAGGGATGAAATATAAAAGAAAACATTATTAAAAAAAAAAAGAATTGACAAGAAAGAAAGAAAGAAAAATTTCGAACAAAGAAAACGTCGATAACAAATATCAACATGGCGGCAGAGTCAAAATAACAGTGTTTGGTCATATCTCCTACAACAGGGCCCCACCTGGTGAGACGCAGCACGCTGCAACTCGCCTCTGTTGGCGCCAAGGTAACGAGAGAAAAGTTAGCGGTTAAGGCCAATCGGATTTACGTCTTGCTATCACGTGATGAGTAAAGACGTGCGTGCTCAGGGTCTTCCATTGGGCACGCACACATTCTTTCCATCGATCGAGCTATCGTTACTTCCGTCACATGTGCTATGTTTTCCCTATTTCCTTCGTATTTCCAGAATCCTACCTAATGTTGAGTCATTCAACTGTTAACCACACACACACACACAATACACACATATAAATTATATATATATATATATATATTTATATATATATATATATATATATATGGATGTGTGTGCGTGTGTTTCATCATTTACATACATTCACATATATATGTTTACGTGCATCTTGTTGAGTTACTAAAACCGCTTTATATATAAATACATATAACAAACCTGTTCATTTACAGACACGCAATTGTATATAAATATTTTTAAAATAAGAAAAACAACAACATTGGCATAAATAAAAAATGCATGCATATCCAATTGTTTTTTGGGGTTTTTTTAATCATTTCATCCCATTCAAGGCAATAAAGCCACTAAGACGCAAGCGGGTTGCCGAATGTTAGAGAATATGAGAAAATTCTAATAGAGAAAACAATAAAAGAAAAACAATTAAGAAGACAGACGATAATGATTTAGATTTCGTTTAAATTTTTGAATATCAGAGTCGACGGGGAAGCAAGAAGCTCGAAAAGAATTCCACAAGCGATAAGTGCGAGAGAAGATACTGTTAACATAGAACTTACAGTTACATCTAGCTATTTCAACTATAAAATGATGAAACTGCTAATCTAGTACTGCGTTTAAATTCATAAAGTCTAAATACCTAGCATATCAGTGATTAGTGTCCAAGCCAAGAGAATATCCGTCCGCCTTTGTGTGTTTGTTCCATTTATTGATATCTATAGTACAGCTGTTTGGCATTGTAAAATTTTAAATCAGGGATTTTTTTTTTTTACTTGCATCATTTACATTATTCGAACTGTTATCCTCATTTTCAGTGCCATTTTCACAACTATCACAACACAATTATACTCTCTGAGTAAAATATAAGATATATATATCTTCGAAAATATATTTGATATAAAATCTATCGCTTCGTGATATATATATACGAAGATATAACGAGTTTTCTGCTTGAACGTGGGTGTACGAAAAACGACATTTCTGTTAGGAATATATTTGTATGTGTTTATATGTATATATATATAAATTAGTAATATAATTCATGGTATCAAAGGTAGCATTTTATAAACATATATGTCAAAAGTTTCATTCACTCAATAGATTGATTATGTGGTTATAAAAAAAAACCCTAATTAGCGCTAATTATCTTTGCAGTGACTCTGCGTTGGTAATCATTCAGACTCTCTTTTCACTACTTACTGATATTACCGCTACTCATCAAGCTCTGTACTGTTCATTTCCTGACTAGAACAAGATAACGACGAAATTTCAATAGGTAAAAGGAAAGCTGATATAGAATTATAAATTTTTGCCTCTGAAATATTCATTTTAACGACTTTCAAGTGACAATGAATCATATATATATAGAAATATAAAAAAGAAAGTGATTTTCACTTGTCAAGGATTAAATGCACGCGTTGTTAGGAATTTAAAAACGATTGTTATTTTCAATCTCTATCTAAGATATAATATATATATATATATATATATATATATATATATATATATATAGACAGATATAGAGAGAGAGAGATTATTTTATTTTTAGATATAAAATTACAGTTTTGGGATTAAAATGTATACATTTTATCGGGAAGACCAGCTGATATTATGTCTATTCTAACGTAATTTCAATGAAGAAATAAATTGAATAACATATGTATTTTTTCTTTTCTCCTCAGTAATTTTATAATTTTAAACTTAATAGAGATTAAATTTGGATTTTAAAATTTTAATTTTTTAATTTTAATATCAAATTTTATCATATAATTTAATAATTATTGGTTAGAATAAATTCTTTTTAATATTACCCAATTTTAAAGATCTGAATAGCTATTATAACCTTACTTCGTTGTCAAGTTTTTGAAATTTCCTATACTTGTGTTTTGATTGGTCATTCTAGCTTTTGTAACAATGTTTTTCCCCTTGCGAAGGATCGTTAATTAATTTGAAACTTTTTAAAACCATTTATTTTACATTCAACATCATCACTTGATAAGACACTGAGAGGTGTTGAAACAAAATGGCTATTTTGTAGTGATTTTATAACATATTTATGTTATAATTTTTTTAAATAAATAATTATATCTGCTCTATATTTGTATTGAGCACTCTTTTTAAGAATAGTAATTGTTGGTTATGGTTATTGGAATTCATTCGTATATAAATATATATATATATATATATATATATATATATATATATATATATATATATATAATATATATATATATATCTGATTTAAAATATGAAAATTTTTTTTTAGTTCTAACCATGTTTCAAAAATTTTGAAAAATGGTTAGAATTCTTGTAATCAAAAAAACATTTTAAATCAATTAATTTATAATATTAATACTCTGTCTGAAAATTTACATTGAAAATATATTTTTTAAAAATAAAATATCT
>CAHIKZ030001977.1:20000-97500 GCA_903632075.3 Acanthosepion pharaonis
TATCTTTTGGTTTACGTGTGTTTTTTAGGCATGGTCCGTTACCAAATTTGTTATTGTGGGAGTGGCTAGGCTAGTTTCCTTCGTTAAGTGGTCAGAGAGTTAATTCTTATCTATAGATTCATCATCTTCTGAGAGGTTTTGCTCTAAGGTTCCAGGGGGATATTTATTTCGCGCCTAAGTGTTGGTGTCATTCTCTAGTTTTATTATAATATAATCTCTATTCTGTATGAATAAACTGTCTATAACAAAAATAAAAACAAAAATACTAAGTAATCCGGATGATGCACCCAACGTGTTAATTTTTATTTTTTAACTCATTTTTATATATATATATATATATATATATATATATATATATATACTAGCAGCATGTTGCCCGTTGCCATTGATTCAAAAAATCGTTTTTTTCATACAGCAATCGCTATCACTTGACTTAAAATATTTTTGCCCTTCCTTGCCTTTAAAGGAGTGCCCTTTGCCGTGCTGATGTTGCTACATGCCTTACTTCTTGCCTATCTCACACTGCGAATTTTTTCTAAGCTCTATACTAAACATTAAATCTGTTACGAAAAAAAGAACTAAACAAAATGAACACAAAACGATCAGCTTTAAAAAAGGACTCGTAACTGGAAAAACTGAATGAAAAAGAATGTTAACAACAAATACTTTTTTCACACCCAACCCAGTTCTGCGGAATCAGAATCAACGTTGAGTTTAAGCAAGCGAATGAGCCAATTGAGTAAAGTGCCATGCAGATTTAAATTTTTCCCACTTGTGATGAATGCAGTTATCGATTTTTTGCATGCTAGCATGCTGTTAACATTCGTGTCAGTCAGCTGTTGGCTCACGCTGGCCAATGCAGGAAAATCTTCCTGCCTATTTTGGCAGCCAGCTATAGGCTCTCACTCTGGCCAAAAAATGGCCGCAAACTACATGAAAACTGCCGTAGAAGCATGAAAAAAATCGATTATTTCCACTATCGATGGGAGTTGGGAAATGCAAAGTCGGTCTTGGCCTTCCCACTAACTTGGAGCATGTGCATGTAAATTTTGGTGCAAATTAATCTGAAACGTGCGGCCACACACACACACACACACACACACACACACACACACACACACACACACATCCTGCCTTTTATATAGAGATAAATATATACATATAAAGATGAGAATATGCCGAATATATATAAATGAGAGAATATTTCAACATGTTTTTTGTTTTAATATCTAAAATAATATATATATATATATATATATATATATATATATATATATATGAGAAAAATCTTTTGGCACGACGCAGTGATCAAACATTCCTTGCAGTAGATACAGCTTAGAAGAAAGCACATGGTCCGATTGGAAATGATTAAATCTAACTTGCTTGGTTTTAGACTGATTGAAAGTTACAAGGTCGTTCTTTCTTTCCATTGACCTCTTAGTGTTAGGTCAGCGGAGAGATCAGCTGTAAAACTTTGAACATCTTTTTTGAACGAGTTTCTGTGAACCTTCCCACAAACGCAACGTCCTATGCTTATTTCTATGGCAAATGTCCCACTCTTTAGTTCCACCAGTTCAAACCTTTAAAGCGAGAATTCGCCATACTACCTCCACGGTGTCTAATCACTCACATTTCGCTCGTATTCTATTCGTAAGAAGGAAGTTGTCACGAACAGCTTTTTCACAAGAACAGCTACTATGTGAAAAAAATTTTCGCGGTGGGGGGGTTCTCTCTTCAACACTACAATCTTAAGCCCTTCACGATTAAAGGCTATTCGCTATATATCCTCCTTATCCCCATGATCTTCACTTTCTTCTACCTCCTCTGATATTCATGTCTTAATAGTAATTCTGATCGGTTCGATAAAGTCAAATTGCCAGCTGATCTTAAAAGTAGCCTACAATTTGTTAACTGGGAGAAGGAAGGGCTTGTTAATTTTAGCTCCTCCAATACGTCCCTGTTTTAATTGTTTATGAGACAACAAGGTTTGCATTCTATCAGCATATCTAATGCTCTTTAAAGGAGACATTAAAACCCATTACCACCTTATTTAACGTTTTCCGGTAACGTGGAAAACAAAATTTTGGATCAATTTTTATGTTTGAAAAACAGGAAAGTTGGTTTCTCAAGAGAATCTATCTTATACATATATATATATATATATATATATATATATATATGATATAGAACTATACGATAAATTTTTTTGAAAATAAAATTTATATCCCCAAAAAAAATAACCATGTTTCAAAATATATATAAAATATACGAATTTAATTTTGAAAATTTTGAGGATGAAATGGAATTAATGTATATAATTTAATTTTTTTAAAAATTAAATCGTACTTTTTTCCATTTTTGAAACATGGTTAGAAATATTTTGGGAAAAACATAATTTTAAACAAATCAATTTATAATATTAATGCTCTGTAAATTTACAAAAAAGCAACTATTTTGTAAAAATAAAAATATCTATAACACAATATATTATATATCTTTTTGTTTTTTTTTATATATATATATATATATATATATATATATATATATATATATATATATATACCATTCGTCCATGACATCGAATATTGCTGCCACATTTGGTCTCATGATTCATGCTATGTATATAGATATTCTACATGATACAAAGATGAATCTGCAATGTTACTTTTTCCTGATATGGCATCTATATGACTTCAGAGTTAATTAATATGTTGCGGTAACGTAGAAGCTCACATTGGGGATTTTTCTAAAATACTTTCATCGAAACAATTGATAGATGATGAATTTAAGCGCAGTATTAGATTGGAGGAAAGGTCTCATCATGTTTTGAATGGCGAGACCAATTGTAAGTTCTATAAACAGTTTCTTCTTTGAATTCTCGATCGTGGAACACATATTAATTTTTTTTTTCCAGTCAAACTTAATGTTCAAAAATTTAAATGCAATGTCAATCGCAAAACTAGAGTCGTCTGGATTCTTAGATTTTTTTTTTTTTCTCTATTTTGATCTCGTTTTTTTTTTCATATTCATTTAACATACATAAAAACCTCTGTTTTTCTGTGTGTGAGCGAATATGAGAAAGTAAATTCTGTATGGAGTGGCTCTTGAGACTTGCGTTATTGAGAATACACAAGAAAAGTGTACTGCAATACTTAGCAAGATTTGTAAAGAATTGACACAAAAAATGGCGGTTTCTCGCGAAAGTACAAGAATACAGTCAGAATGATGAATAAGGTGGATAATATGAATGGAAGAGAAAGTGCTAGGAAAGTAAAGGTTATGACGATAAGGGGGAATAACGATTGAGTTTGGACGAAGAGTTCAACATTGAAGTGTTCAGTGAAGCAGTTTCGTGGGAGTCTTTTTTTGTTTTTTCAAAAAAAGATATCAGTTATTTTTTAGAATTGATCTGTTAATGTTAGGTCATCGAAGAGATCGACTACAAGGCTCTGAGCATCTTTATTTTTGGACGAGCTAACGTCAACGTTCACACTTTCATTATGCATCAAGTGTAAATTTCTCCTTAGATTTGAAACACGGAGGTTGGTTCAAATTTCCGAGCGAGAAAAGGTTTGAGCTGACAGAAGTGAGCTGATTTGAACATTTGACAGACATAGCTATTGAGTAAGCGACAGTCGGGCAAAGTTTCGTCTAGGCAAAATGAGAGACTGACATAGATAGATAGAGAGAGAGAGAGAGAGAGACAGGCATACAGATAATGACGAGACTGACATAGATAGATAGATAATCCAAGAATTACATAAAGGTTTTACAGATAATGAAGACACTGACATAGATAAATAGATAGATAGATAGAGAGAGAAAAGAGAGAGAGAGAGATGATAGATAAAAAAGATACCTAGATAGATGTTTAAATAGATAGATAGATAGATAGATAGATAAATAATGAAAAAACTGACATAGATAAAAGATAAGAGAGAGAGAGAGAGACAAACATACAGATAATGAAGACATTGACATAGATATATATATAGATAGAGAGAGAGAGAGAGAGAGAATGCATGATAAAGAAGAGATGGCATAGATAGATAGATAGATAGATAGATAGATAGATAGATATCAGATAGATAGATATGAATAAAAACAAAATAGATAGATAGATAGATAGATAGATAGATAATGAAAGATCCTTAGATAGATAGAGAGATAGATATATAGATAATGAAAATAGACATAGATAGATAATGATCTTTACTTTAAAGAGATATCCCCCATTAAGAAAAAAGAAGAGACTTTTTGATAGATAGATAGATAGATAGATGATAGATAATGAAAGAAATAGATAAATAGATAGATAGATAGATAGATAGCAAGAGATGAAGAGAAATAGGAGATAGATAGAGAAAGACATACAGATAATGAAGAGAGATAGATAGATGATTGAATGAGAGACAGGCAAACAGATAATGAAAAAACTGACATAGATAGATAGATAGATAGAAGATAGATAGATAGATAGATAGATGATAGACCAATAAAGACAACTTAACAAATATCTATTTTTATCAAAAATCTGAACTAATTCCAGATCTAAACAATCTTATTAACGATTCTTTTATTCTAACTTTATCTCTTGTTCACAGTCGGGTTTTAATTTGGCTTTGTCTACAAAAATCAAATACCATTAGAATAACTATCTTTTAATTTTTTAAATTTCACATACCATATTGAATTAACGTCTGCCTAGATAAAGTTCTCCCACCTTTGAGGAATCATGGCTCCATCAAGTGAGTTCCTAATTGAGAAAAAACAAGGCTCATACTAGTCAGCTGTCAACAGAAAGGAAATATGCCTCCTTCCACAAGATAGTAATCAACGGAAAGCAAATATAGGGTGACCCCAAAAATTGGGAATTTCTGAAGTGCGTATTACCAGACATGAGCAAGTGGCAACACTGCGAGACAGTGACCTTGAGCAAGTAAACATTTCGCCATTTAGAATTCAAGATGAAATTTACAGTATCCCAGCTGAGATGTTGCAGCAGTCAATGAGGAATCTCAACAGCAGATTTCAAGAATACGTTCGTACAGGAGGACGCCATCTACAGGACGTAATTTTAAAAAAATGAAAATTCCATCATTGTTTCTTCAATGGCATGTTTTAAGGTCCCAATTACTATGAATAAAAATTTTTTTCTTCCATTACTCTTGGTTTTATTGGATTGTTAAAAAGTTCCCATTTTTGGGGGTCACCCTGTATAATGAAAGGAAGCTGGAAAATAAGAGTAACCATGCAAGAAGCTCTCTAAGCTGAAGGGATACATGTCTCCAATAAGAAATATAAACTGAAAGGAAACATGGCTAAATATAACTGGTAAATAAAATGCAACATGGCTGAAGATAGCTCCTAACTGAGTGGAAATATGACTCCAAAAAGAAAGCAGTTAACTAAAAGGAAACATGGCCCCTACAAGAAAGCTGCCAACTGACATGAAACAAGACTAAAACAAGAGATTTATCAATTGAAAGGAAACGGGATTCTAACAAAGGAAATCCCAAAAAAAGAAATGTTTCCAAAAGAGCTGAGAAAATAAAGAAATGGTTCTAACAAGAGAACTATCAACTAAAATCAAACAGAAGAGCCGACAAATGAAAGGAAACATGGTCCCACCAATAACTCTAAGCTAAAAAAGTATATACATTAAATATATACGTTAAATATATACATTAAATACATACATTAAATACATACATTAAATACATACATAAAATGGTTCTTGGCAAAATCCCGTCCTGCAATGTTGTCAATCGCTATTCGATAAAGTAAGAACCAAAATTGGTTGACAATATTTTTTTTCCATTTGGAAAGACAATCCATAAAAGAATTCAGGCTATCCTAAACTATATATCCGCAAATCTTTTCTTTTTTAAGTTAAGTTTAAAGTTTATTGTAGACGCTGTTAAATATGCAATCCAAGATACAATCCATAAATACTTATTACTATAGTTTGTGGTGCCACAGATCCTGTCTCAGCTACGCGATGATAAACAGGAGCAAAAGTTGGATGACTAAGCTTCTTTCGGTCTGAAAACGACATTTGATAAAACCATGCAACCTGGCGTCTATTACCAATCGCGCGGCTGTATGCAAAAATCGTATCTGCATGCTAACGATACGAATATCCAGCCATTGATGAATGGAGCACTTCTCAATTAACTCACTACTACACACATTAAACGTTGAAGATTGACTAGCCAAAAATGTACACGAATGGCAAATATAACCTAGTCTACATGGCAACACACGGCCATTTACCGTAAATTTTCTTTAAACTCAAAAATGAAGGATTTGCAGACGTATGTTTATATGGACTTTTCTCCTTGTTTAGTTTGAGGAACCCGCTTCTAAAATTTCTAAAAGTATTTTTGATACCCTCTCTTTCAGACACTCACACACACACACACACACACACACACACACACACACACATATATATATATATATATATATGCTATTTCTCACCGGTAGCATCACTCGGAGTTCCAAAGCAATCTTCAGGTGCTGAGTAGATACTATACGTATAGTTATTAGTATATATATATATATATATATATATATATATATATATATATATATATAACAGCCGACAAATCCAAACACACATACCGGCTAGTGCAACTCGCTAATCTCTGTTGCAGACGCCTGCTCAGGCACATGTTAAATTTTTAAATGTTTCCTATTTGTTTCTTATTCTATCATATCTCTCTCACCATACACACACACTTGTGTGTGCGTGTGCGTGTGTTAAGGCGGCTAACCAATTCCTGTTATAAAGACTTGTTCGGTCAAATTTATGTTTCTTCCACACCCCAAAGAATCCACCTGTATTATATTCTGCAACTGTGATGATCAGAGCTTAGTTGCAGAATATAAAAGTGAGTAAATAATCTCGCATGATCAGCAGTTTGAATAACACCAACACACTCAAGTCCTCGATTACGATGTCTCTTGATTTGGTGCGAGCCCTGTTCAAATTGTTGATTACACCAGATTATGCATTCAATGCCAGATATTGAATCTAAAGTCAACTCAGCATAGCTGCACTATATTCTCATTGGTCAGTTATGTGTAACGTGCATTAAGACCCTAGACAATTCAATATGTATGTAAATTTGTAAAATTACTGACCAATGAGAATCGAACCAAACAAAAATGAAAATAACAAAGTTCTGTCTGATTTATCTTAATCATTGATGAAGCTTTAATAAAAGTGAAACATACTAGATTGATAAACGTTTCCTATTTTTTCTCTATCTTATCATTCATTCATATATATATATATATATATATATATATATATATATGTATGTATGTATGTATGGTTCGATGTAAGGCTCACGGGAGAGAGACTGACTGTCACTATACCATATGGTTTTCTTTGACCACACTGTTTAAATCTATACGCACTCTGGCCTCGATATAGGAATCAGTTCCATTGTAAATATACAAGATTTTAAGCAATATAGCTATTAAAATTTGCTATTTCAATAGCGGAATAGTGTTCAGTACCAAAGATAAAGCATTTTATGTATATAGACAGTGTGAACGTACAAATCAATACAGCATAAAGACTGTCGGTTTTACACTTCAGTAAATCATCAGATTTATTACACCCACAAAAAAACACACATATCCATATATATATATATATATATATATATATATATATATATATATATATATATATATATATGAATTGATCGATGGATGTATAGCCACTTGTATTCGAGGATGTCAGTGGTTTATAGTGCAACTATGCTGAGCGGACCTTAGTTACTGTTTCTGGGAGAGAGCACATAACCTTGCAAAAAATTTGAACAAGGACAGTACACTCAAACCCTTGATCACGATGACTTAGGAATTCGTGCTGACAAAACCTTGTTCGTTATTCTATCATTTTGTCTGATGTTGATGCACATTTCACCTCAAGTCATTATATATATATATAGAGAGATAGAGAGAGAAAGAGAGAGAGAGAGACAGACAGAGAGAGAGTGAGAGAGAGAAAAAATAGAGGAAGAAACTTTATGCTAGATATTTTTTATATAAGGGATCATCCTTATTATATGCCTTTGCGTTGTCCCGTGGCAGTTGTGAGTTGGATCCCTAGCAGTGCTGAAAAGTGAACAGCCTTTAATTTAGAAGAAGAAACAGACAAACGACATGAAATGGAATACGACTAGTGAGTGTCAACTGATATGAAATGGCCCCTAAGCGTGGAGAACAGAAAGGGAAAAATATAGTCCCGTTGCTTGAATAAAGTGTTCAGTTAAAAGCTAAGAAAGTTACAGAGTAAAATGACAGATACCAGAAAGAATCGTTGGGAACATAACGATCAAAATGATCATGCAGGTCTGATTAACAAAGCTTCCATCTCGTTCATAATGACTAGATCTTTTCTACTGACCAGATCTTGTCTTCTGACCAGATCTTGTCTTCTGACCAGATCTTTTCTACTGACCAGATCTTGTCTTCTGACCAGATCTTGTCTTCTGACCAGAATTCGTTGATTCATTTTGAATTCATATAGATTGGACCTTTTTCATAAATTCTCTCTTCCTATAACTATTTACTTAAAACCAAACCTCATGCTGAGGAATACAAGGAAACTCACCTCTTGGAGCTTTTCTTTTATATGAAAAGGCAGCATCACTTTCAGTTTGAGGTGATTTTGCCAATGCAGATACATAGGAATTAAAAACGTAAAACTACAAGATGAATACAGCGAAATAATGTTGTCTCTTGATAAGCACGAATCTTCCTTAGAGAAATAAATGTCAATAAAAATGGCGTGGCGAAAGGAATTGGTAATTGTAAATTTACCTGTGACAGTAATTCTGGTAATTTGGGATCTTGTGGAGACGAAAAGTTTACTCGAAGACCATTTTGGATGCTAAAAATGTGGTTTTGGTTAGAAGGGGGTTTCAGCTTTGAATTGTGGTTATTGTTGATAGCTTCATAATTTATCAGCCCCAGGCGGTCGTTTTGGTTGTGCAGGAACGGGATACTAATTTCCTGTTTGTAAAGAAAAGAGACTGATTTGGGGAAAGGATAGATAGATAGATAGATAGATAGATAGATAGATAGATAGATAGCAAAGAATAATTTCCTATGCTATTGGTCCTGACCTGGCATTCTGACTTCAGTCAATTACCTACTGTTAACAGAAGGGTAGATAATGTATTGACTGAGATAGACAGATAGATAGATAGCAAAGTATAATTTCCAATGTTATTGGCCCTGACATGGCATACCAACGTCAGTCATTTAACTACTATTAACAGATGGGTAGATAATGCATTGACTGAGATAGATAGATAGATAGATAGATAGATAGATAGATAGATATGTAAAGATTCCGGGTTCAGTCACTTACCTACCGCTGTAACGTAATCTTCTCTCTGCTTCTATAAATGCTTTCATGGTAATTTTTCTGATGAACCTTACTTTATAGTATTCATTGGGGTTTCATTTTTAAATGTTGTTATTTTCTTCCCCCTGCCATACATATGTGAACAAGTTAAGACTACATAGATAGACATTATGGTGTCTGTATTAAGAATGGTAAGAAAGAATATCTCGTTTTGGTGTAAGGAATAGTGTGGTATATTGGGGTCAGTAATCGTGGCTAGGAAAGTTTAAGAAAAGACAGATTAAAGTCCAACTTTCTCCTCTTTTTCCCCTGTGTCATATTTTTGTATTACGCAATATAAATATTGCTTTCATTTATGACACCAAGACCATTTTTTTAATTTAAGCACAGTATATTGATTCGAACCAAACTTGAGTTAAACTGGTTATACACAATATATATATATATATATATATATATATATATATATATATATATATGAAGAAATATTTTTTTTAAGGTGTGCTATATTTATGGTATAATGTGCTCAATATCAGAGATAGAGCGTATATAAATATAAATATAACGGTGAAGAATATTGAAGTCAACACTTAAAGGCGACAATCTGTTTCATGCTAGATACAATTGTCTGGCCTGAAACAGACTCTTGCCTCTAAGTGTTGACTCCTATGTTCACTTTTATATTTACACACGCTCTATCTCTGATATTGAGAACTTTATCCTATAAGTATAGCACATCTTAAGACTATATATATATATATATATATATATATATATATATATATATATATATATATGAAGAGAAAGGAAAAACAGGTTTAGAATCCACAGTTTACTGATATTTACCGTTTAAAAGAAAGTGCTCAATACAATGGAGAGCATATTATTTTTTTAATGATATTTTTATTAAAACTATTTTACATTGTGACACGGAAATTTCTATGTTTCGAGACTTAAACTTATTTATCTCGTCATTCTGCAGTGTTTGGTAACTTTGCTGAAATGTTTATTAAAAGTTGATATGGGGAGGGGATCACAATTTTTAGATCTTATGGGTGTGTCAATTTTAATTAATCAGAATGAAGGTCAACGCTAAATTTCAAAACTTAAGAACATAGGTTAGAGATTGAGGGATGTATGGTATTCATATATGTCTCGGGGAATTGTCATATTAACGGCTCGAAACCTTACTTTCGGCAAAAAATATATTTATATCCCTGACAACGGGTTAATTTTTCTTTTTTTTTAAAATTATTTGAACATATATTTTAGAACTATCTTAAAGGGACCTCTGGTATGAATAGAAGAGTTTTATATATTTTTAAACCAAATGAATTAGCATAAAACCATAAAAAGCTAAATAGTTAAAAAGATAAAATAAAAAAATTATCTTTTTAGCAATTATTGGTTGTATGCTAATTTTAATATATGGAGGTCGTTTTTAGCTATAAATATGTCGTTTCGTCCTATCATCTTTAGCCAGTTTTACCCTGAACATTTGTTAGTAGATCCTGGTTCACTAGGTCATTTTTATACTTTGCTCTGCTTAGTGCACAGAGCACCTTTTTTTTTGGAGCACTTTTTTTTTCTTTTTTTTTTCGCTAGGCATTGCAGTGTTGGGTGATTTTTTCGAGCAACAAGAATGTTTTTAGTTTTTTCTTTTTCTACCTGATATCAGGTTAATATATTTTATATTCTAAATTTTTATCCATGTTTTTGGTTTTTTGACATCATTATTTTTATATATATATATATACCAGTTTTTTATCTAAATTGTTAAAGCTATATCACCCCTCTTCTTCCTTCAAAAACTGTACGTACATCTCTTATCTCTTTACTTCCCCTTTTTTTCTTTTTTCCCTTTTTTATCCTTTTCCTTTTCCCATATCATTTCCATTATATGACCGATTAAATAGATCAATGTTTCCTTCTAAATGCTCAATATTAAAGTAAAAGAAATATAAAAATAAATTTTAAAACTATTCTTCCTCTCATAAACTCGACCATGTCTCTCATACCATCCCTCAACACCCTCTCGTTTATATTTCAATAATTTTTTTAAATTTTTCATTTTTTCGTTTCACCTTTTTGAAGTCTGAGGATCAGAGAAGATTAAAATTCTCTGGTGAAATAAATTATTACAATGGAGCCCCAGTTTTTTTTTATTTAAATTTTTATATATATATATATATATATATATATATATATATATATATATATATATATATAAGCAAGTGTAAATGGATATAAATCCGACAGAATGAAGAAATTTTGAAAAAAACAAACAAAAATCTTAAATGTAGTTAAATGAAAGAAATGTCGACGTCTGACGTTTCGGTTTATTAAACCTTTTCAAGACAATATTCATCAAAAATACAATTCAGTTCAATATGACAAATACGATGGACATAAAAACACAAGTCTTATTCAGAACAGATAACTGAAAATTTTTAAAATGATCAGCCTTCCGTCTAACATGGTCACGCTGTCGTCACATGGGCGACGCTTTCATAACGTATTCCTAAAAGTTTGTGATTATTTTGAAATGAAAAAAAAAAAGAAAATGAAAAGAATTCTATTAGGTTCTAAAAATTCTTATGTGTATGCTTGTCGAGCATCAATCTCGCTAAAAAAGGGGAAATATTAAAGAAACCAGGTCTAGTATTCACCGTGCGTGAGATGGATATTATACCTGCTTCATAAATCCTCCTGAGATTTTTTATTATGAAAATATTTTAATACTTTTACGGAATCGAAATCGAAATTATGATCTGCTTTAGTCATGTGTACAACTAAAGCATTGTTAAAATACCGAGACGAATATCTCGTTTATGTTCGAAAAAACGAGATTTTAAGGACCTACCTGTTTCACCCACCCATATTTTATATATATACAATTTTTATAATGATATTTGATAGATGCAAGCATCGGATAAAATTTGTCTGCTGGTGCTATTTAATAAACTACGGATTTCCTTTATAGTTTAATATAGTAGTTCTAATTTTTAATGCATTTAGATTATGAGAGATACGTTCGGTCAAATGGTTATTTGGTAAAAAAGATGCGACCAAACGAAATATTATATCAGAGGTAGCTGAAATTATATATCTGATAATTTATATATAATTATATCTTTTGAAGGTGTCAAATTCGCTGAATAGTAAATTTTCAACAATTTATTTTTTGCTCTTTGTATATAATTGTCTCGGATACGAAAGATTTGAAAGTATCCTCAATATAAAATTCATCATTTAAATATTTTGATGAACAGATGAAAGAGCCCTCAAATAGAATCCAATTTCTTAAATAGTATTATGGTGACAGTAAAAGGATAAATAGTCATTTTGGAATGTATATTTACGATTTTTACTTTGAATTCTAATTTATTTTATTTTTAATGCTAAATGTCTAAAAAAGGTATGAATTATTAGATTCAAGTTCATGGAGGAAATTCAATAAGGTTCTATTCTATTTAATCTATCATTAATCTTTTTTTAAATCATCCTTATGTGGGTAGATAAATACATCGTCATACATTTAATTTATCTTTTAGAACCTAATAGAATATTTTTCATTTTATTTTTTTTTTCATTTCAAAATAATCACAAACTTTTAGGAATACGTACGGAAAGCGTCGCCCATGTGACGACAGCGTGACCATGTTAGATTTGATCATTTTAAAAATTTTCAGTTATCTGTTCTGAATAAGACTTGTGTTTTTATGTCCATCGTATTTGTCAAATTGAACTGAATTGTATTTTGATGAATATTGTCTTGAAAAAGGTTTTTAAACCGAAACGTCAGACGTCGACATTTCTAAAATTTAACTACATTTAAGGATTTTTGTTTTTTTAAAAAATTTTTTTCATATATATATATATATATATATAAAAATAGACAATTATTTAAAATTATTTTAAAGTCAATTTTTAAGAAACATAATTTATAAAGAGGGTTAGAAAATTTGAAAAAGAGAAATTGTAAAAAAAAAAAGATAAAGCGAAAGAGCCTTTAACCTGCCCAGAGAGCTTTGTAAATGGAGTAGAACAAACTGGAAGAATAACAAGCATTTCTCAAGGGTTGCAAATGATTTAGAAGTTGTAGAGAGCTATGATCGACCGCGTCTTTAAGAAATTTGGCATATAGAAGAAACTTGCTTTTTAGGTTTACTGCGTTCACACAAATACGTACAGGTAGTATTCTCTCTATCTCTCCCTCTCTCTCTGTCGCTCTCTCTCTAGGTTTTCCTGGCTCTTTAGGATTTATTTTAGTTATATATATATGACACAAAATTGATTAATTGAAACTTTTTTACGACTTACCAACCTTTTCAGGTTATTTAAAGCCAGAAAATGGTTTTAGATTATAATAATATTTTGTGAAGATAATAATGGTTTATTGATACAAGTCTTACTAATTAACCCATAGCTTTTTCTGAACGGTATTTGTGCACATGTGAATAAAACGACCCCAACTGAAATTGTAACTCGGCTCTCATATTAACAATTCAAAACCATTATCCACTACAGCACCCGCACATCCAACATCTGATATTCTTGAGCAGTCACCCATCTAGGTAGTGATCAGGCTTGGCGTTACTTAACTTCGGTGATCGTACGAGAACCGGTGTTTCATCGTCATATGGCCATCAGCATTTTCACTGGGTTATGCCGACTGCAATTAGAAATCAGGTTTGAAAGACGTATTTGTGCTGCACCCAGGTTCAAGATTTCCTTAATCCAATTTATTAAGACCTGCTCTTGAATTAGCCAAAGTGTTGCTCAGAGAATTAAACACTTCCAGGTAATAAGATTTCTTTTTCCCCTTCTCATTTATTTTATGCTTTTACAAATATATTTACTTATATTTAAAAATCCCCCACACACATATATATATATATATATAAATGAAATGTGTGTGTGAAATAATTTTCAACACTTTGAGGCGACAGTCTGTTTCATGCTATATGCAATCAAAAAGGCCTGAGCATGCAAAACAGACTGTCGACCTCTAAATATTCAACTTCTATGTTCAGAATTTTATATTTACACACGATCTATCTCTGATATTGAGCAATTTATCCCAGAAATATGGCACACCTTAAGATTATATTTTTCCTATATATATATATATATATATATATATATATATATATATATATATATATGGTCTATTCTGATATTGACCACGTTAATCCATAATCTATAGTATACCTTAAAACTATATTTTTATCATAGTATATATATATATATATATATATATATATATATATATATATATATATATATATGATGTGTGTGTGTGTGTATTTAGGCAGCAATCGTTCTTTTTTATGCACATTTCATTGAATATGACAGACAAGGTAAGTTTTGATTTAGTTTTTTTATACAATTTCAATAATGATCTTTTTTTTTTTTGTATGATAAAATTATAAAAAACTGTCATGAATGTTTTTTTTTTTTTATCCGAATGCTTTCGGCTATTCATTTAGCCATTTTATATGATTAAATATTTTTACTGTTAAATAAGAAATAGTTCTTTGCATGTGTGTTATATAATGTTTCCATTTTTAAAGACACTGACAAGATACTGTGTCAATGTTTATAGTTGATATTATTAAGTGTTAGTTTTTTGCTTCTATTAATAAGGCTGCCATTGCTTTTAGCATTTTTTTATATTTCATGGCATAGATACATACATATATATATATATATATATATATATATATATATATATATATATATATATGGTAAAATTTTCTATATTTTTATGCGTAATATTGAAGATAGAATGTATATCGATATAAAGAGTGTGGCCATAGGAATCAAGGCTATGTAGGGACTGTCATTTTTCGTCAGTGAGCTTATGGTTTAATAGTTTGATTTTGATTTTTCTGATTTTTTAGTAAGATGTCGTGATCCATAATCCAATTTCTGGATCATTTTGTTCAACTCGGTCATCATTAGAAACTAAATGAATGCTGTCAGATTTTTCTTGACACCATCCTAGAATTTATGGAAAGCTATAATTTCCATTTCAAATTAAGATATCCATGGATTGTATAAGATCGAAGAACGGTCTCCGAGAGCTTGACATCACCGAAAAATGGTTCTTTCGTTATGAAGGATTCGTGAGGCTGCGTCGTATGTTTCTAAATTATATCATCTTTCAACGTAAAAATAAATTCGCTTATTTACTTAATATAATTGAGATAAAAAAGGGACCCAAAAGTGTGCCAAAACCTACTAAGGATCGAACTCGAGAGAGTGTTAATGGTGGGTAATACGAGCTGGTTGACCATTACTCCACGCTGAGACAACTAATTTAGCCAACTTATATGGTGAGGACGATATGTACACAATTTGATAGGAATATTGTCGACTTACTGGTGGGAATTTATGCCGAAAACTAAATTATGAAGTTTGACATCGAAAACAAATGAAAAAATAAAAGATAGAGATAGATAGATAGATAGATAATAGATAATGAACAGAATGAGAAAGAAAAAAAGAAAGAAAAAAAAAAGAAAAAAACACAAAGAAAGAAAGAGAAATGGAAAAAAATGAAATGGATGAGATAGATAGATAGGATAGATAATAGATAAGATAATGATAAAGAATGATAATGAAATAAATGAAAGAAAGAAAGAATGAAAGAAAGAAAGAAAGAAAGAAAAGAATAGATAGATAGATAGATAGAAGAAAAGATAAGATAATGAATAGAATGAGAAAGAAAGAAAGAAAAAGAATGAAAATAGAGAAGGAAGAATGAAAGAAATAAGAAGAAAGAATAAATAATGAACAGAATCAGATAGATAGATAGATAGATAGATAGATAGATAGATAGGCAGGCAGGCGGACAGACAGGTAGATATAAACAGGGAGAGATAGAAATGGATTTAGATAGATAGATAGATAGATAGATAGATAGATAGATAGATAGATAGATAGATAGATATTGTGAGGTAAAAAAGAGAATAATTTACAAAACAGTTATCAGCCGTCCTTCTCTCTATATATAAAAAATATATCCAATTCTGGAAAATTATATTGAAATTTTTCTCCATCCAATAAAGTTTTTTTTTTTGCCATTCAATTTCTTCTGCTTAACTAGGATTTTCTTAATCATTGAGACTTTCCTCGAGAACCACGAAAATTTAATGATCGTTAATTAAAATTGAAAAAGGAACGTAAATAATGAAAAATTTTTAGAAATTTTTTTCTATTTAATACAAATCCTGAAGGACCTCGAGTTTTGTTTTTGTTTTTATTTTATTTTTTGGTTTGTTTTATTATCGTTTTTTTTATTTTTCGTTTTTTAAACAAACCATATTTTCAATTCATAATGTCTACGAATCCCAAAAGCCTTTACTTGACAAAGTTGTGCCTGAAATCGCTACTTACGATACGTCATTATCATGTATTAATAATAGATATTGGAATGAGTGAAGACACCCAGGAACGCGTTCAATGACTTTGCTATTCGGCCTGTTTGTCTCTTCTCGCTTAAATTTGGTGTTCAATTCCAAGATAAGAACAAGACGTAAATCCTTGATTTCAAAGATTTTTACACCTTCTTTCATAACCTACAATTCCAACTTAAACAGAAGATTTAAAACATCATAAACCGACTTTGCTTTAGATATATATGAATGTTATCGAAAGATATCACGAGTTTGCAAATATGTCCTGCGTTGTTTGTTGTCTCCGGATTCTAAATGCCTATCGGCAACTCCTCAGGAGGGACCCCTACGCTGCATCAACAGATTGAATCAACGCGAGAAAATTTTCTTTTCCAGATTTCTTTTTACTCGCTTTATTTAAATCGTTTCTTGTAGAAAATACTAAAAAAGGAGAAATGGAGAGTACAGTTATCAACAGAGCAACCTGCTACCTTCATGTTTATGGTTTGTCTTGTTGCAGCCACAATCACGGAAGGGAATCTGGGAGAGTAAGGCTCGGCTCAACATCAGACATTCTTGATTTTTCTACGGTCGCAATCGTACTGCCCGTATTCTTTCTCCCCCCCTTTTTTAGTCTTAGATCAAAACTTAACCAAAGGCAATGCATCACCTTCAAGATGCTAGGCCCACAGAGAATAACCTTCCACTCAGTACGTGTCGTCAAAGATTTTACAAGTACGGTACAGAAATTTATAACACAAAAACGCATTCAACAAAGCAAAACGCAACGAAAAATGCAACAGTTTAACATTTTATGAAATACTGACGCCATAGATAAAAAATGAAAATAATACAAATTTGGCTTTGGAAAAGCTACGCCTTCCGTTAACGACAGATTCCGATCCCAAAGATCTATATTCTTAATGTAGCAATATGAGTCAGGTGAAGTCTTGTTAAATTGAAAAAGGTGTGACCTGTCGCAAAAATGGATATGGAACCTTTACTTTCGACCGATGGTTATCAGTAAGTAAAGTCAACTTCAAAGTACAGAGCAAGAGGCTCAGACTGAGAGAAAGTGACGGAAGATTACTTTTTTTAGACCAAGAGAACAAGACAAAGAAAACTGTTATCCCTAAAACTGACCATCCAGTTAAAAGGTAGAATGATAAAGCAGGCTTCAGTGAGCGAGTCACCTAGGCTTCATATCTACTTCGCTCGCTTATAGCAGTAGGTTTCAACCTAAGAATAAAATCTGGTTTACTGCTAGTAATTCTTTTGTTTTTCACACGTCGGTAAACGATCTGTCCGAAGGGTAATTTTTTAGCCACAAGCATTTGATTGGAAGAAGCGGCACCCTGTCGACGAATCTGGTGTCTGGTCTGAGCTGCAGCACAAAATTAACAAAGAAATGTCCTATATACTTACGCACAAATTGATTGACTGTTTCGTTTTCTACGACTTATCAACGCTTTTTCAGGTTATTTAAAGTAAGAAAACGATTTTAGATTGTAAGAATTTCTTTAGATAATAACGATTTAATGATCCAAGTCTTATAGCTGGAGATAGAAGAGGAGTCAGTCAGTTATGTGCTATGCATGATACACGATTAGGTGATTATGTATTTTTCCCGAGGTAGATTGCCATTTCTTTCTGCGGTAGACCAGTTGCCATCTAAGTCTATAGAACCTGTTCTGTCCAGCTATTCACCCATAGCTGGGGGATATAAATTAAGAAAAAAAAGGATATTTGCGAGTATGATAATATAATGAATCCAACTGGAATTGGAATACTGCTCACCTTTTAACAATTCCGAGCGATTATGCATTGCACCACGCGTACAACCAAGCTTACCACACTCGATATTCACAAGCGGTCAACCATCTAGGTACTGACAAGACTCGACGTTGCTTAACTTCGGTGATCATACGGGAACCAATGTTTTAAGGTAAAGATGAGAAAAGGTGAAGAATTTTGGAAGGAAAAAAAGGACGACTTTTAAAGATGCCAACAAACTTCGCTGCTTTGCTGCTACTACTATTATAAATATATCCTTAACAAGAAAAGGTTTGTGTCTCCTGCTGCTAATGCTAATGCGGTATAAACTCATAATATAGTAATGTTGTTTTATCTTAATTTACGCACGGATATGCAAATTAGGAATCATTTGAAAGGAGGGAGGCAAATTCCAAATGAAAAAATAGGAAAAAGAGTAAATGGAAGTAAATAAAAGAAAGTTCGAATGAAAGAAAAAAATGAATCCATTACATTAAACTTATGTACTATTACCCTTGGAAAAGGTATGGAAGGATATAAATCCACCCCCGAAGCTATGGGTGAATAGCAGGAAAGAAGACAAAAAATTGGGAAAATTTACGCATATTAGAAATGGCAGGAAACTAATTAAAAAAAATTTGACCTTGTTAGATTCATGATTTAATTGAATAATGCATAAATATAACTGACTAAATAGGATAAAGTCTTTCTATTTTGAAATGAGCATATTTTTTTGAACATCTGTCTAAAATGTTCAAGGTCCAAGAAAGTCGTTCAAATGGGGCCTCCCCTGAAAAACATCCATTTATTTTGACTGAAAAATAGTTCAGATAAACAAATTTTTTTAGACATTAAATAAAAATGATTAATGAAAAATATTTCATCGTCCTGGAAATAAAAATCAAATATTCCATCATGAAAAAAAAAAAATAATTTTCTACCAGTGAAAAAAACTTAACTGAACAAATGTCCTCTGAGGGATTTTAGCAAGGAGCTTATTTTTATGACTAGTATTTATATACAAGAGCCAAAATGTTTTTATTGTTTTTTTAAAACTTTTCGTATAGGTGTGCCATTATTTGCCATGGAATTAGGGATAGAGCAGCGAAAAACTGCTTCAAAAAAGACTTCTGTCAGAACAAGAATGCTGTAGAGTAAAGATTTTTTGACACAGGAACATAAAATTTAGAAAAAACAAGTGAAAGTGAGGTCTGGCCAACTCCGGCCAAGACATGACAGCAAGACTTCGTTTTTTTTGTCTAATTTTACTCTGGTAAACATAAGCACGGGAGAAGGATTCGTGTGCTTCCTGCAGAGATAAAATTATAAAACTTAAACATCTTTTCCAGAAATTGGTAATGCTAATGGAAATATTAGGCGTTTCACTATAAGGAAAAATTTGGCATTCATTGACCGAGCAGCCAGTACTGCTGTTGGTTGAAATTTCTAAAATCGTTCTCTTAAAACAATTTTTTTAGGAGAATAGGTTTCACATGTTCAGTAGGTGTTTTTTTTTTTGAAAATTAAGGATTTGAGTACAAAACATAATTTACTTTTAATGAATTATTGTGGAACGACATCTTGATTACATCATTATGGGAAAATTTCGAGAGACATGTGTTTATAATGTCCATTTGTAGAAGAGACTTTTTAAATCAAGATACAATAATAATAACGCCTCCAACAATTCGGTCAGATGCTTTTAATTGATGAATAAATTTTATCCAATTCCTAATATGACCCTAAACACAATGCATGACTCGATTAAGTTTGACTATGAAAAATCCACAACATCGGTAACATTTTTAGACATCCGCATTAACATAGATGAAAACAAGAAACTACAAACGACACTACACACTAAAATCACCGACAACCACAACTATCTACACTAAGTCTTCCCACCCTAAACACCTCAAAGACAACCTTTCCTATTCACAAGCACTTAGACTCAGAAGGATATGTTTCGACAATGACGAATTAAATAAACACATTGAAAATCTGGAGCATCAATTCACAACACGTGGCTATAAAGAACACCTAATCAGGGAACAAATAAATAAAGCAATTTCCACACCTAGAGAAGACACCCTAAGATTAAAAATAAATCTAGCCGCATTCCTCTAGTAACCACTTTCAACCCCACTCTGCCTCCACTATCCCAAATAATCAAACGTCGCTGGGAAATACTACATCTCAAACCAGACCTAAAAAAAATTGTTTAAGGAACCCAGCCTTCTTGCATATTGTAGACCTAAGAACCTAAAAGAAATCATAGGTAGTAACCACATTTCAGGGGACAAGGTAATCCGTAATAAACTAAGAACAAAAACAACAGGATTTTCCCAACCATGTAACAACAAAAAAAGTTTATGTTGCAACCATATTAAACACATGAATTCATTCACTAGCTCAATCACTAAATCTACTTTCAAAATCTACCACGATTCTAACTGTAGAAGTCATAACATAATTTACCTCCTAGAATGCACACTATGCTAGAAACAATATGTAGGAAAATCTGAATGGCCCTTTCACTACAGAATTAATAATTATCGCAATCGAATTAAGTCGACTCCCCATGAAAAATTATTACCTGTAGAACAACATTTCCGCCTGGAAAACACGATTTCAAAACCCATGCCAAATTCACTATAATTGAGAGAATAGAAAAGTTCAGAGCAGATAACATTAGAAAGATTTTAGAGTTCCATGAAAATAAGTGGATACAACGTTTAAAAAAAACACATATCCAGCCAGGCTAAACCATAAATTTAACAATATAGATAGTACTAATATATAACCCTACAAATCAAAACCTACCCACATTTCTCACCCACACAAGACAGACATGCTTACGGAGGTATTGAGGCCTTTTTGTATTACACACTCACCCTAATGAATATACACACTTACACACATCACCCACACATCACAAATCATACACACACTCCCTAAGAACCAAATAACACACACACAAACACTTAACAGAGACACATCCCCTCCAGGAACCAATAAAACTGTCAAAATGACTAAGGGAATTCAGAGAAGCATGGATCCATCCAGCTCTTATCTCAAATAACAACTTAAAAGAGACTGTTTGACCAACACAAGGAATATTAAAAGATTCATGTTAAAAAGATAAAAAAATGAAAAAACAAATGAAAACTACAGACAAAATTTCATTTTCTCCATCAAGACATTCATTTCTGTAGTTCACTGCTACCAGCAAGCAGAAATATTTCTTCTCCTGATGATGGCCATTTTGGCCGAAACTAGTCGAGGAATCTAAATGAAAAATAATAAAAAAAACGAAAGAATATTAATCTACAACCCAGTGTGTCTGAAGATTTTAATTTTTTAATATTTTTATTGTTCAATATATATATATATATATATATATATATATATATATATATATATATATACAGTTTTATGTTTATACGCTCTTTTTATAGATACAGGTATTTAAGTAAATGCTCTGTTTATAATAAACAGTATAAACAACATTTACCGGCCTGAATGTCCGAGAAATTTTTATACAAAATATGCGTCTTCGACAGGAATCGAACCTTTATCCAAAAAGAAACCGTCAGATAGCCTGACGTGGTTTAAAGATTGAGCCACAGAGGAGCGTTTCGGTTAGCAAGGTCGATTTTACTGTTTTTAAACCACAATTCTCCAAGATTTTGTCTCGTACATTCATATCTGCTCGATGCGTATCCAAATGTAAACAAATGACGTCACACATTATGAAATGGTCCGACAATTATTTTAAGACATTTTTTTTATGTTTATACGTTCTTTTTTATAGGTAAATATTGTTAATACTGCTTATTAAAAACAGAGCATTTACTTAAATATTTGTATCTATAAAAGAAAATATATAAAAAAAAATATATAATGATTATATATATATATATATATATATATATATGTGTGTGTGTGTGTGTGTGTGTGTGTATCCTTTACACGTCATTTCTGTCGATCCGTGCTCAAACCCAAACGTCGGCAGTGACACTTTATGACAATGTGCTATCCATTTTAGCTGTTGGTGCTGTTGGTAGTCCACAAGTGATGGCTTTCCTGTTATTTGGCACAGTTCTTTGTGATTGCGTAGCGCCAAGGTTCGAATAAGGATGGTCTTCGTCCAAATCCACAGGCGTCACTCTTTCAAAGCCATTTTTAACCATTAATGTTAGAAAGTAGCTGATACAATTGAACAATTGAGTTCCATTCATATGGACGACCGGATTTGACGAGGCCACTTAAGAGCATGACCCGAGTTTTAAGGTTAATGTTTCGATTTTGTATCAATTTGCTGTGTTGGACGCAGCTACCTCTAGCGCAGCCACTTATGTTCAATACCATTTTTCCTAAACCAAAAATCTCGAAAAAACTAAACTATAAGAGGTATTTGAAGTGTTTAGCATTTACTAATTTCACATCTTGGAACAATTAATTATATATATATATATATATATATATATATATATATATATATATATATATAGCAGTTCAAGAAAGACATTTGGAAGAATTAATGCAAAAAAGAAATTGTCAAATATCGAGAATATTCAACATCGAAAAACTCAAGAAAAATTAATTCCTTTATAATAATATTTGGAAATATCCACTCTTTTCCTGATGAAGGTGAATGAGACAGGAAACAAATTAAAAAATTAATAAAAATAAAGCAAAATATTTTTTTTTTTAAAATCCACATTAAACCAAAAACTTTTGAGGTTCCTCTCTCCTTTTTATTATACACACTTTTCTCTCATTAGAACTACTATAACCTCTTCCCTTTATATATATATATATATATATATATATATATATATAACCTGTATGAAAAAAAAAATTCCGGAGGCGAGTTCTTCACACAAAAAATAGGTGAAAAGTACATATAGGCATATTGTCGTTTTTGTAGGCGAGTTATTTGTTAATAAAAATTGCTGTTTTGTGTACTTTTAAAAAAAAAAATATTTTCTGGTTATAAAAATGCGTTTCAATAATCATATTCATATTCGTCATATTATGCTTTAACACTTCGAAAAAGGATGGAAAGCAGCGCAGTCATTTCGCGATCACAAAGAACTTTTTGGCGAAGGAACAATCATCGAAAGTCGATGAAGGGGATTGGTTTGCCCGTTTCAAATCTGGTAATACTAGCTTGGAATATAAACCAGCAAGAGGTCGACCATCGGATTTCGACGTCCAGGCGCTTTTGTCAGTCGTGGAAGAGGACGAAAGCTTGACAACTCGAATGCTGGCCGAAGACTTCAATGTAGACAATTCAAACACTGTTCGTCGTCTCAAAAAGCTCGGAATGGTCTGGAAATTTGTTTGATGGCTCCCTCACGAACTATCCGACGACAATAATAAAGCCGAACGTGTCCGGATTTTCATTGATTTGCTGCAACGAAACGAACAAGCTGCGTTTCTGAAGAATCTTTTCACTGGGAATGAATCATGGCTTCTCTTGAGAAATGTCAAAAGAAAGAATGTCTGCGTTTTGCAAGGAGTATCACCAAAAGGAATACCGAAGAACGTGCACTGCATGAAGGCAATGTGGTGTGTTTGCTGGGACAAAAGCGGAATTATCCATTGGGAAATCATCTCAAACGGGATTTGTTTTTTGGGGGAATGACGACGATGTGCATTAACAATAGCAGATTCCAGGCGAAAACGGCAAGCGGCAATTCAACATCAAAATCGATGTCTATCTGGCCCAACTTGACCGCCTTCCCGCTGCAATCTTCTTCCACCAGGGTTAGGGTTCCACCAATGCTCGTCTACATGTTGAGTGTCGTGTTGTCGAATGTATTGCCAATAAGGGCTGAGAACTGCATGCACATCTGTCATACTCTCCCACAGAAGCGCCTACGGACTATCACGTCAATCGACCGCTGAAAAACTGGCAGGTGAACAAAGTTTATGTCGATTTGGATAATTTGGTGGCCGATGTCAAAGCATGGATTGCCTCCAAGAACCATGACTTCTTTGCCGTTGAAAGGACCGTCTTCCAAGTAATTTAGAATGTTATTGTTGAATTGTTAGGTTTCTTTTTTTATAAAAAATATTGTTTAAAATGAATTATGCACCAACCCAATATGTCCACAAATCTTTCGTTTTTGAGTTATTAAGTTTAAAGAAAGTTTACGGTAGATTGATCTGTGTTGTCATGTGGACTAGGTTAGATTTGTCATTCGTGTAGATTTGTGGCTACTTTGTCTTCAGCGTTTAACGTGTGTAGTAATGAGTTAACTAAATTTAACAATGGCAGGATATTCATACCGTAGGCAGACAGATATGATTTTTACATACCGTCGCACAAATGGTAATGGATGCGAGGCTACACGGCTGTATCAGATTGCGTTTCCAGGCCGTCTGAACATGGAAGCAGTAATAGAATAACGTAGAGAAATTGTTTAACGAAATGTTCAGACAATACAAGGCTCAAGAGCTACTCAAGGTAGAGGGTTACTGAGTGAGGTTGGTGTGTTAGTTTTAGGATTTTAAATGCAATTATATTCCCATTCAGAATGTTCCACGAAATGTTTTGAGAAAGTGTGTATGTGTGAAAGAGGGAGAGAAAAAAAAAGAAAGAGAGAGAGTGTATGTGTGTGTGTGTGTGTGTGTGTGTGTGTGTATTTTCTATGTATGTCTCGTGTTCTAGAGATCATGCCTGTCGTTCGTTGTTGGATTAAAGACGACGAATTCCTTGATTTTGATTTAATATTTCCTTCACTGATCTTCCTCGAATGTTAATTCTCCCAAATCTTTCGCATGTGCCATTAATGAGATTTTCATGATTGCTTTGCGATAAAATGATTGATTTCATTTTCCACTCCACCTGCTTTTTTTGAATTTGTGTTGACTTCTTTGATCTAGCATTGGCTGAAAACATTGTAACCACGCTTCAACAGAATGTAGTTCCGGCGGCGAGGTCCTCGCTTTGTTGTATGTGAATCAAATCCCCCCACCATCACTACCTCCACATGAACGTCATCTCCATTTCCCAGTAGTCAAAGGACTCTACAAAAGAAGTCTATGCATTTGTATATATAATCGAGGCCAGAATTATTTCAATATCACCCCACCTTACTGAAACGAAACAGTTATATGCCTTTTGTCGCGCACATTTACGAGTTGCAATGCCAAGCAAGCCTGTCTCATTGGAGCAATTACAACTGAGTAGTGAGTTCGATCCTTAATGGGGCCTCCTTGGTAAATCGTGGGTACTCCGACGTGGTGCAGTGATTAACAAGCTTGTCTCGCTAGATCAATTACTACTGAGGAGTGGGTTCGATCTTCACTGGGAGCTTCATACATTTCACCTTGTGCTTACAGCTAAGCTATGGTTAGTAAAGGTCTAAGGGTATTTCAATGTGGTCTAATGGTTAGTTTCATATAATACCTAAAGACTCTTTTTTTATATTCAAATATCGATTATGTGGCCATTAAACTTCGAGAAAGGTATATTACTGGAAGTCCTTCCTAAGATAAAATTGCCTATATAGAATCTTCAGTTTTATCTGTGATTAACGTACTTTGGGGGATTAAAAATCTATACAATGAGATTTTTAGAAAAAGAATTTTGTCAATTCTTAAACGTTGTTTGTTGAATATCAGTTCATTTAAAGTCAACCTTCTTTTAAGCAAACTAGAAAAAAGTTCAATTAATTCCGAAAATTTCGTAAAAATGCCAACGGTCGAATTTGACTAGCCGCCAAAAAGATTTTAATTTCTTTTTCATTGGTAGTACTTATATTTAATATTTTCTATATTAAATTGGTGAAATAAAATCTTTTAGAATTTAGTATGTAAGGTATTTTTAATCTACTTTAACCTCATTTTCTTCTGTTAGTGCTGGTTTTCATTAGGCTTTAGAGAGCATAAATGCCGTTTCGTTTAACAAATTTCTTACAGTTCTCTCATAAACCCCGATTCCTGTTTTGAACCGTTTTTTTATTTTTTGTTTTTTTTATTTGTTTTGTCGTTCATTTTCTGTTTTCTAGACATATTACTTTGTGTTTTCTCTCTTGGTGCATTGATATCTTTTATGGTCTACCATTATTTGCCTTCTTTTTTAATCATCCCATTTCTTCTATATTTGCACCGAATTTTAAACCCAGTTTGCTGGGAATAACCAACATCTTCCATCATACTCCATTGTGTATTTCCTTCTTCAATATGTTTAATCTCTTATGTACATCATTAGTTTTTGACCGGACCTATTGGTTGCCGCTAAACACACCTCATCTTACTATTGAGTTAATTTTTTTCCCACTTAGAATATTTCTATTACTTTGTGAAATATTGTGCTTGCCATTTTCACTACGTATGATACCCGGGTCCATATAAGTTTTGTTAAGGATTAGGATTTCCTTAGAATTATCATCAATTTGGATTTGGTGATAATCGGGTTTTCGTAGAAAGAAAACTTCATTCCAGCCAACGCATAGGTAACGGGAAAGCCTAGAAGAAATATTTATTCTCCTAATTGCATTTCCCGCGTTGTGGGCATTATTAAATCCGTGAGATAATAACACCGATATTTTACGGACGGAACTGAATGGCTGAAAGGAAAACAAATGACAAATATGCTTTGTTCTCAGCGAGACTTTTATACTACAAAGACATACACAAAACTATATATGCATATGTACACGTGTCCCACGCAGAGAATATATATATATATATATATATATATATATATATATACGCAGCAAAGAAGAGTGTAAGGAGAAAAAACATATAATATGGAGATACTGCTGTACCTGGAGAAGTCTTCAGATTCAAACAAGTCGCATTTATCAATGTTTCAGACGTGGACATATTCCGTAAACGGGAACCATTGAGTCTTGGATTTTCTCAAATTGAGGACTGCTAGTTTCATTCTATATCTGGGAAAGATATATTCCCAAAGGGAAATGGCACCATGTAAATATAACCCTCTGTCCGAACAATCTGAGCTAAAGAAAGAAATCTTACCATTTGGTTGCTGTAAACGAACTGAAATTGACTGGCGCTTTCCTCGCTGTATGGAGTGATGTCATTAAGCGGCCATCACATGACCCATGCAATATATCTCCACCAAAAAGTGGGTAGGCGTCCTCTGTATCCTTACACATGTATTGAGAATTCAATGTTTGGAACAGGTTATAATTACGAACAGATCTTTTGGTTTACTTCCTAAATTGCACTCTCCACAAATATATAAATCTCCATCCAGTTTTCTCAATACAACTATTAGTGATGCCTAACTTTAGCGATGCGTAACATGGGAAATGCGTTCTTTCACAATTTTACTCGGAGAAAATGAGTCGGTAGTTTTATTATTGGGATTTTCACCGCAAATTCTTACCATTTTAAAACTATTTTCTGCTTTTAAATAACCTGCAGAGGCTTGATAAGTCGTATGAATCAATCAATGTATAACAAAGCATTTCTATAGTAGAAAATTTATAATGTATTTCTACAGTGATTGTAGTATTCTTTACTTAATGATTTCGACGCCATTTCTCTGTCTATATTTCTGACAAATAGTATTGTCACTTTTTGCATTGCTCGGACTGTTGTCTTCATCTTTGGTGTCATATTCATGACGCTTTGACTGTTTTGTGCTACGGTCTTCTTCGAGCCGAAACACCCAGGCCCCAACGTTAAAAACTGACTTTGTGTAACAACCGGACTCAGTGTGGGGGTTAAGGTAAATCTCAGGCTTTGAATCACTGGGACTAAACCCCCGGATTCTTCCGGAAGGATTGGCTGAGGAAGAAAGAGAGTGGCCCGTTGGGATGGATGCTGCAGATCTAGTATCTGTTCCGTGCCTGAGGTCTTCTTCCCTCTCTTGCGTCCCTGCCACCGTTACGTGACATCTGTTACATAGCAGTGGTATGACCGGCTATGACTAGCTAGGACAATCTCTGACCAGCTAAGACCAACTTAGACAAGATAAGGGTTCCCACGTTAAAAACCGACCTTGCATCACAACCTGACTCAGTGGCGGGTCAAGGTAAATCTCAGTCTATGAGTCGTTACCTGGTGTGAAGGAGAATTTCTGGAGACGAACAGCGTCTGTATTGAAGTTTATCCCCTCAAAACTCTACCAGCTATATCTGTATCGTGACAGGGCGTTTGACGTCAAGTTGATACCTGAATTTGATGGCTCAGTGACCGGATAAGCATTTACTGAATGGATAGAAAAAGTTGAATTTGTTTGAGATCTGTGTGAAATCAACAAGTTCTTCCTTTGAGATTCACCGGCAGGGCATTTGCTATCTACCATCAGTTAAGTACAAACCAAAAAACAGATACCGAACAGATAAAACGAGCTCTGCGGGTTGTCTTTGCGTCGGATCGTTACTTATGAGCGAATGCGCCTGGACGAGTCTGTCGACGTGTTTCTAGCCGATTTGAAGAAGCTAGTAGGACTGTTTGGTGGGATATCCGGGCATGTGCATTCATAGCAGGACTGACAGCACACGTCAAGCAACTACCGCGTGCGTCTTCCAGGATGGAAGACATGACTACACGTCAACTGTTGGACCGAGCTCGGATTATAATGAAGAATCAGTCCACATTCTAGTTCCACGTGCCACGACCCTTCCGAATAGCTCAGTTTTAGGTATTTCCCCTTAACTGAACTCTACAAGTTTTTGAACTCACAACTCTTTTGGTCAAGATACTAGATTACTCCAATCAACGATTTTATCCAATGGGCCATGTGCCCTTGAGGATGAATTTTGGATACTGATATACCTCAGTTCATTTTTTTACCAGAGCTCACATTACAATTTGTTGATGTTTTTTTGTTTTTTTTCTCTAGTACTCCTTATTACTGGTTCCCATATTATATTCATGTCTATACTTCACCGAAACCTCGTGAATATGACAACAAATATGAGGACAACATTCCAAACAATGTAAATAGTGTAAATAATTTCAATACCGCATCAAGAAATATAGACAAGTCATGAAGAAGGCCGGAGCGTACAACGGCCGAAACGTCGTGAATATGACAACAAAGGTAAGGACAACATTCCAAACAAAGTAAATAGTGTAAATAATTTCAGTAACTCATCACAGAAATATAGACAAATCCTGAAGAAGGCCAAAAAATATCAATAGTTTTTCAATGCTATTTCTGTGCCAAATGATTTTCAATTCATTTTAATAGTAAGGGTTTGCAATGGATTCCTATAAACAATGTTTTGTAATTTATTCCTATAATAAATTACATTCATTCTGACGCAATTATGTTGTGAATTATTACCAAATCTATTTCATTAGTAAATGACTTTCAGTCTGTTTTTTAATAAGGTTTTTTTTTACGACCTTTGTATAGTTACAATGACAAATAACTTCTTTTAAAAAGAGGGAGAAATGCTTTTCATTTTTTTTCCAATTATGTGTATCAGCTGGCAAAATTGTAAGAAATAAAACTGTTGCCTCGCAGCAAACAGTCGATGTTTTATCAATTATCTTCTGAGGAGAAAAATGCCACTCAAACGATTTTGGAATCATTTTCTTTTTAGAGGAAAAAGAAGTGAGATGACGAGCAGTTAATACATACGAATCTACAAGATGGAAGCGTCATCATCCCCGTTAAGAAACAAGATTGATCGAATTTCCCAATTTTGAAGCAGGTGCCATAAAACTACTTGTGTTTAGTTGCTGCAGCTGATTTCCTATAACGTTCGATTCTGTGATGCGAAAAATTACGTAAACACCGTTGTTATATGACGGAAGTAGAGCAAATATCTCTTGTTATGAGTAAATATTTTTTGTCGGGTACGCTATATATATGTGGATTAAAAGCTATCCATATACTGGATAGAGTGTATATAATAATAAGCAGTGTGGACACAGAGATCAACACCAAATAAAGACAGTATATTTCATGTTTGAACGGAATCTTCAATGACTTCAAACACAAAACAGAATGTCGCCATTTGATATCGATCACTTCGTCAAAACTTGTTTATATAAAAGCAATCCAATTCATCAAACCTGCAAATTCAAAAAGCTTTATATATATATATATATATATATATATATATATATATATATATATATATATATATTATGAAATGAATTAAGTCCTACAATTATGTGTCCTCGAAAGGAATCGAATTTGTATCCTACACGGGACAGTCATATAGCGTGATGTGCTATACCATTCAGCTGCAGAGGAGGAAATCAGGAAATTTGTAGTTTGAAAAACAGTAATTTGATCTTGCTAACAAGATGTTTCCTCTGTAGCTAAACGGTATACCTCGTCAGGCTATATGACGGTTCCGTGTACAATACAGGTTCGATTGTTGTCGGGGAACAGATAGTTTCTATGAAATTTCTCGGACGTTCAGGCTGATAAATGTTGTTAATACTGTTTGTTATAAACATAGTATTTACTTAAATATCTGCATCCATAAAAATAACGTATGAACAGAATATATATGTACGCGTGTGTGTGTGTGTGTGTGTGTGTGCGCGCGCGTGTGTGTATGTATGTATCTATAAAGGTAAAAGACAACAGAAAAACTGGATTATTAGTTGACGCGTTTTGTCCAATGTGGATTTTCAAGGCAAAAACGAAATGAATTTATTCAAAACAAAGTAACTATTAACAACAAACAAAATGTCCTTAGAATAGAAGAATTTAGAAAAATTCTGTTGGATTCATATTGTCAACTAAAAATTACGTCAATATGAATACAATATCGCCGGGGAGTGAAGGTAGTTAAAATAATAGCGGTGTCATGGGAAAAACTGTCCTTTTGACATTCCATTTTTTTTCTGTCCAAATGTTTTATCAAGACAAAAAAAACAAAAAATAATGGAAGCTTTAATAATAAAAAAAAGAAAAAGCCAACTCTTAACAATATTAACTACGAACAAAGACACATTGTTCTAACCGTATTCGGAAATTAAAAACATCCCTACCACACACTAAGACATACACAGAACGCACACACTCAATTAAGCTGAAAAATGGAATCATCCTTGATAATGGCTAAAGGTATAGCCGAAAGCGCTCGGAAATATAAAACATTTGGACAGTTCTTACAATTTTTTTTCCAGAAAAAAAGCTCTTGTTCGAAAACAAAAAAAAAAATTAAATAAAAAGCTTAACCGTAGTACCTTGTCTGTCATTTTTTAATGAAACATGCATAAAAGGAAGGATTGCTGCCTAAATATACAACTATATATATATATATATATATATATATATATACAATTGCTGCCAAAAAAGCCAATGTGTTGGTACAAACAACGGAAATCCTGCTAGGTAACCCAAAGTAAACTTAATAATAAGAAATGCTGATAATTGTTAATATATATATATATATATATATATATATATATATATGGGCACGTGGCCGTTTTTGCTTTCTGAACATGAGACCGGACTGGAGAGGTCGAGACCTGCGTGCAGCACCTTTGGATAGTCCCTGAAAACCATATCACCTTTCTAATCTTAGTTCTATTAAACACCATTTCATAGAAAAACATAGCCATGCACATAATATTAGACAGATATTTGTTGGTAACACAACAATACTCACACATACATGCAATAAAAAGAACGTACATATATTGGAGGCCATCTACATTAAATCAAAGTAACCCACACTTAACAAAATTATATTTCAAACTAGTCACAACACATTACATCTCATCTAGACATATAGTTCTCTTGTTAATATTTAGGTCTCTCACATAGAACCGCATCATAAATACACGACCTACGTCTGCTTTTCCGGCACCGTCACCTTTGCATATCAATGTGTGAACAGAACAGAATAACATCTTTGTTTAAATGTCCGCATAACCACTCCTGAAGATGGATCATGTGAGCCGAAGCTTAGATCAAGGAACAGCTTAATAATAAAAAAAATATCCAAATGTTGGACAGTTTTTGTCTATATTTCGAAATTAAAGCAAACATACGAAGTTTAGAACGGTTTATGATAGAAAATAATAGATATTCATTGTCTGTTATATTTAACAACATATATATATATATATATGAAACATGAGAACTGTTATGTAGCGTGTTGGAATCATATTTTTAAATAAATAATTATATTTATGCTCTACTTTTGTATCGAGCACTATTTTTTTTAAATAATAACAAAAATACTAAAGAACTTTGGATTATTTACCTAACGAGTTCTTTCCTATTTTATATATATTTTTCACATATATATATATATATATATATATATATATATATATATATATATATATATATAAAATTATTCTTTTTATCTTCTGTTCTTTATGCTTCCAAACTGACACACACATACACAATAATATATAAAGAATTTCTTACCGTATTTTTCGCCCTTTAATTTCTCAACTTTTAGTAAGACAGAAATACTTCCCTACAAAATAAAAAAATGAAGCATCTGAAATTAATTACAAGATTTCTTTCCACCATTGCAATGTCAAGTTTTTTGTTTCACTTTTCTATCGATCACAGATATTTTTGAACGCAACTTGTCCTAATGCGAGACTTGTAACGATAACAGCTTTGTTCCATATCCAAAAGAATAAGATGATGATATCAATATATGGAAATAGAACGATAGTTTCCTTATAAGATTATCACTGATCCAATTATAGAACACGTTATCTTTATGTTTAATCAGTTAATGTATGTTTGATACGGCATTCATTTTCGCCAACAAAAAATATGAATTTCTACGTATGAAAGTAAAGAATTAGGCCTCAAAATACTGATAGATAGATAGATAGATAGATAGATAGATAGATAGATAGATAGATAATGGACAACCTGTGGTAGATAGATAGATAGATAGATAGATAGATAGATAGATAGATAGATAGATAGATAGATAGATAATGGACAACCTGTGATAGATAGATAGATAGATAGATAGATAGATAGATAGATAGATAGATAGATAATGGACATCCTGTGGTAGATAGATAGATAGATAGATAGATAGATAGATAGATAGATAGATAGATAGATAGATAGATAGATAATGGACAACCTGTGATAGATAGATAGATAGATAGATAGATAGATAGATAGATAGATAGATAGATAATGGACATCCTGTGATAGATAGATAGATAGATAGATAGATAGATAGATAGATAGATAGATAGATAATGGACAACCTGTGGTAGATAGATAGATAGATAGATAGATAGATAGATAGATAGATAGATAGATAGATAGATAGATAATGGACATCCTGTGATAGATAGATAGATAGATAGATAGATAGATAGATAGATAGATAGATAGATAGATAGATAGATAATGGACAACCTGTGGTAGATAGATAGATAGATAGATAGATAGATAGATAGATAGATAGATAGATAGATAGATAGATAGATAGATAGATAATGAACAGACTGTCATAGATAGATAGATATCTGGAAATTCTCTGTCCATGATGTGGATCACTATTCCTCCAGAAAGGTCTCCTTGAGTGCGCCGTGTCGAGGCACAGGTGATCATGACTCTACACAACCCTCCTCTCTTCTGCGGCTCTTAACAGTATTTCCTCTCTTTTCTAAGACTCCCTCATCCAATCTCACCATCCATTCACAAGAGCTCCTCAGGTAAGTGGCCTGTTGTCTTCCCCTATCTCTCTTGCCTTCAATATGCTCCGTGAGGGTTATGTTGAACCCACCAGCGTCATAACCACTGGACCAACGCTCCTCAGTGATTATCCATTTCCAAAAAAATATTTCCATCATATCCTTGCTTAAAGCGGCATCTAATGCTCTGGGTTTTTTTTACAGCAAAAATCCAAATTACCTCAACATGAGTATAGTCTATTTCAAGCTGATCTGAACCCAGTCGTCTTCAACACTTACGTGTTAGTCTGGAAGGGAGGGATTAGAATTTATTTTCTATATCAGACCTCCTTCGAGAGAGACGCCTTGTTTATTTTAAGGGGCTTGTTTTGGTATCTGGGGGTGGGAGGCTTGAGGTATCTTATTACAGGGTTAGTGGTCTGGAGTTTATTAATGGCTGGAGCTTTTCGTTGTCTAAATCTCAATAGCCAATATAGGGTGCTCCATATACTAACAACAAGTGTATTTTCGCGGGATTTACAGTAAATAGTATTTAGACCATAAGGGTTTAATGTTATCAATAAGTTATTGGGGATTCAAAATTAAGACCAATTAAATTTAGGTCAATTAGTTGAATGATTGATTTATAAATTGTGGGCAATACCGGAACACCTAATGGAATAGATCAGGCTATCTACCATATATCCACATACATATACGCATACATATATCCACATACCTTTACGCATACATATACGCATACATATATCCACATACATATACGTATACATATATCCACATACATATACGCGTACATATATCCACGTACATATACGCATACATACATCCACATACATATACGCATACATATATGTACGTACATATACACATACATATATCCACATATACGCATACATATATTCAGGTACATATATCCATACATATATCCACGTAAATATACGCGTACATATATCCACGAAGATATACGCATACATATAGCCACGTACATATACGTATACATATATCCACATACATATACGCATACATATATCCACATACATATACGCATACATATACCCACGTACATATACGCATACATTTTTCCACATACATATAGCGTAAATATATCCATATACATATACGCATACATATATGCACGTACATATACACATACATATATCCACATATACGCATACATATATCCACATATACGCATACATATATACACGTACGTATATGCATACATATATACACGTGCATATACGCAAACGTATATCCACGCACATACACGCATACATATATCCGCATACATATACGCATACATTTTTCCACATGCATATACGCATAAATATATCCACATACATATACGCATACATATATGCACGTACATATACACATACATATATCCACATATACGCATACATATATCCACATATACGCATACATATATACACGTACATATATGCATACATATATCCACACACATATACGCATACATATATCCACGTACATATACGTATACATATATCCACATACATATACGCATATATATATCCACGTACATATACGCAAACGTATATCCACACACATATACGCATACATATATCCACGTACATATACGTATACATATATCCCCATAGATATACGCATACATATATCCACGTACATATACGCATACATATATCCACATACATATACGCATACTTATATCCACATACATATATGCATACATATATCCATACATATGTTATATTATAATAAATACATCGAGCTCTCTGTGGATCAGTTTTAATATTTGTTATTACTAGGATCCACCTGCATTATATACCAATGGATATATTACTTGTACTACACACACACACACCTATATATATATATATATATATATATATATATATATATATATATATATATATATATATATATATAATCAGTTGTATTTAAAATAGAATTATTACTGCCTAAATACACACACATATCACTGCATAAAATATTTAATAAACTACAGAATATAATATAATACGTATGAAGATTTGAGACATACTTTTTTGGTATGTCCTAGTTTCGTTTAACGGTTTTACGCATAACTTTCATTTTGTTATTAATTTGAATTCCAGTGTTCCAAAGAAAATGACAATTCTTGATAATGACTGTGACGATCAAAAATAATTGAATAAAACTTAAAATTTGGACAGTTTATCCTTAATTTTAATTCCGATGTACATCTTCCTCAAAAATTAAAAAATAGTTAATAGATAAATAAAAATAACATTAATAAAACTATATAAGATTTATACTACCCTGACGAGTGGTATATCTGTGAATCTTACAGTTAGGGGATAAGTTTTATCTATTAACTATATGAGGAGATAAATATTAATATACTCCTGAGAGGATGCTTTCCTAACCACTAAAGTTTTAACCTTTTCAAGTTTAAGGTTAACCGTTATTTTTCCCACAAATTTTCTTAAAGCTTATTTTGACTCTTACCGCTTGTACAATAACCTACTTCAGCAGCCCTCTACCTTGAGCGGCTCTTGATCGCTGTATTGGGTGAACCTTAACAAAAAGATAGATAGATAGATAGATAGATAGATAGATAGATAGATAGATAGATAGATAGATAGATGGTAGTTGAGAAAATAGCTTAAGTCTTTAGAGAAATCATTAAATTTTTAATCATTTCACTCCAAGCAAGACAATAAAGCCACTAAGATGCACGGGGTTACTGAGTGTGAGTGAATCGAAGAAAAGTGAAAACATTATTAAGGAGAAAGAACAACAAAATAACAGGAATTAAGATGACAGAAGATAGCAATTGACATTGCATTTCAATTTTCCAAGATCAAAATTGGCTGGAAAGAAAGAAGCCGGGAGAGAGTTTCACAAGTGAGGAGTGCAACAGAAGAAACTATTAACATAGAACATACGGTTACATCTAGCCATTTCAGTTTTTAAATGATGAGACCTAACTGCCAATCTTGTAATGCTGTTAAATTCATAAAGTCTAGGTACCAAAGAGTAAAGCTCATCAGAACAATTACCATGAAAATATTTATTGAAATGGTACAAGGAAGCTTGAGTCAATGGACGGAGGTACAAGGTTTAGGAGAAAACAACAAAAAGAAAAAAAATTATTAAGAGATACAAAGGACAGGTAATTGTGGAGAGCCATGACCGCCCTGGCCCTAAGGGGACACGGCACATAAAAAAGAAGAATATATTTTTGTACAACTATTATAATAATATATTAGCACGCAAAAGGTTAATTTTCCAATCAGCCTAATATAAATTGCTAAATACCTCGGAAAAGACCATCGTAGTACAAAGATATATGATCTAAAACCGCCTGCATAGAACGCATGATGTTCATAAAGAAAAGGCGAGGAAAACATTGATTTTCATTTGCCAAATGCAAAACTAATTGGAAACTGAGTTACGGTAGGCTCCACTTGAGAAAAGTAAATATTTCTTCGAAGTCAATTGAATTCCAAATGATCCGAAAATACAGCAGACTATTAAGTATAATAAAGCGTTTTGGAATACTCCAGACTAATTATTCGCTCTCGTTTGAAGTTGAATAACGTACTCAAGCGTGTCAAGTGAATCAAACAGTATATGAAACTAGATTCTGTCCATTAACGGACGAGTGTAAGACGACATTGGATGGTCCTCAAAACCAGCTCTGATGAAAGCGTCAGCAAAGGGCTGGACAGCGTTATAGTTTAGGCAGGGATCATCGGTAGTGAGTTGAGTGGACGATGGCGTTGAAATCTCTTCTGCCTACATTGAATTACTACAACCCACTTGTCAGACAACACTTATGAACACAGTGACAATCAAAAGAAAGATCATTTTCATGAACGACAACACTTCAGCTCAGTCTTCGACAAAAGAATATATAAGTGAATTCTTTTTCTATGTGCTGTGTCCATTCAAGGCGTGTCCGAACATGGCACCCCACAACTTCATGTTGTTTGTAACCCTGAGTGAAGTTTGTCTTTTTGCTATTTCTCCAAATTCAAGTCTTTTATTCATTTACACAAGTTCGTTATGAGTTGCTTTCTTCTGTCCTTTTTTGCTTTTAAAATGTACTGTGAGTATCAAATTATCCAAGCCCTCTTTCCTCATTATGTGTGCTAGAAATGTTAATTGTCGCTTTGTGATGCTATGTATAAGTGTCTTTTTTGCTTCCATTTTGTCGAAATATTCGTCGCTGCTCACGTATTTACTCCGTGTTATTCTCATCGTTCTTTTGAGGAAACCTGTTTCTGCTGCGTCACCACTTCCCCATTTACGTCATCATATCAATTCTCTATCAGCATTCGCTTCCATATAGGAGGTCCGATATCAGATAGTATGTCATTACTCTTTTCTTTGTTTCTGGAGAAATTTTCCTGATACTTTGCTTAGATTTAATCAGGGATCTTTCGCTATATTCTGCAACACTTCCTAGGTAATTATATTTTTGCACTGGCTTAAAAATAGCAATATTAAATAGTGTTATTCATTCAGTATTCGGTGGCGAATTTTCGTCTTCTGAAACACTTCCGAATTAACTATATTTCTGCACTGGTTTAAAAATAGCAATAATAAACAATGTTCGTATTCCATTAATAAGGAGGAAGTTCTGCATAGAAGAAGAATGAGCTTGGGTAAATGGATGGCGGATCTGGGTTTAGGAAAAATAACAAAAAGTCAAAATTTACTTAGGGCTGAGATTGTCCACATCCTGAAAAGACATGGCAGTTAGAGGAAGAAAGGCCAAGCTACAAAGGACAAGAAATTTGTTTTTCTCTTTACGTATCAAACCAATTCTGTTCGTATCCTGTTTCACACTGTTCATATCATCATCTGTTTGTAACTCTCTCTCTGTCTGTTCGTAGATGTCTCTGTCTCTGTCTCGTATCTGATTCTATATCTCTCATTCTTTCTATCTGTTTCATTCTGTCCTTGTCCGTCACGGTATCAGTCACGCTATCAGTCACGCTATTAGTCACGCTATCAGTCTCCGCAGCTCCTCGCATCTTAATCCACTCGTGTTTTGCTTGTTAAATTCGTTTTTTTTCTGTATTTCGTATTTTGTCTCACTGAATTTCTTTCCCCTTCCGTCGAGTTATTCCTTCGCATGATTTCCTTCTTTCTCTTCAACACTTCATATCTCTCTCCTTTCTTCTACGTTATTTTCTTTCTCGCCTTCTTTATTTGCATCTAACCCCTCTCTTTCTCTCTCTCTCCCTCTCTCCCTCTCTCTCTCGCTTTCTCACTCTCTCTCTCTCTACTTCATCTTATTGACGTTCTAATTACAATCTAGTGTCTCTACTCGCAACGTAACCATTCGTCTTTTTGCTTTAACGAAAATGTATCGTGACGAAGGAGCACTACTTTAAACTACGTCACTTCCGGAATGAATCTGCCATTCAATATGGCGAACGGCGATCATCTTCGACTTACATTATTTTTTCTTTTCATTGTTTTATTTATTTATTTATTTATTTATTTATTTATTTATTTGGTGGCGGACTCATAAATACAAGAAATAAAAGAAGAATTTTTCTTAGTTTTTGATTGATAAAAAAAATTTACTTTATTTCTCCTATTCTCTCAAAATACTAAAAATAAGCCTCTAAGTTATATTTCCAATTTTTTTTTCTTTTAAATAAATCTTGTATTATTTCAAGTTGGCAACCTTTCATACAAGCTTTTACGTAAGTTGCGAAAGGAATTTTGAAAGTATAAAAATATAAAATAAAATTTTTAAAAAATAGAAGAGAAAGAATAAAAGATTAGACTTACACTTAAAGTCGATTCCGAGATTGGCTCACGATATTTGAATTATGACTTCAAGAACACATACAACGACAGACGGGAACAGGGAAAACCTTTCGCCTTGAAATTAACCGATTGATTCGAAGTAATAAGGAGTGTCTTTTGAATGACAATGCCCATTATTATCGTAATGAGTTTGATTCTCACCGGATGACTTAAACTTGTTGTTTTGTGATATAGTGAATTAAATTTAATCAAAGCATTGTCTTGTTTTAAATGAGGACTTTTTCAAGATAATCTTTGAGGCTCTGGTCATAGCAGTAAATTCGTTTATCATGGGTCCCTACCGATCATGGCCTTATGCCATACTGGCATAATTTTGATAAATAAGCTATTTTGGAATATACTTGTGAAAACCAAACTAATTTTACAGATTATTACTTATCCTTGTTCAATGTACCGTGTATCTTCAGGACGTTGGTGGTCATAGCTCTCCACAATTTCCTTCCTTTTGTAGCTCTTAGCAAGTTTTGTCTTTTTACGCTCTCTGCTAATCTTTGCTCGACCAACCATCTACACCAGCTCGTTCTTCTTCTTCTTCTTCTTCTTCTTCTTCTACTACTACTACTACTACTACCACCCGCCACTACTACGACTACTATGTACCTTATCCATTAAAGACGTGGAAGATCATGGCTCTCCACAATTTCCTCTCTTTTGTGTCTCTTAGAAAGGCTTGTCTTTTTTTATCTCTCCCCTAAGCCCTTTTCTGCCGATCATCCACACAAGAACGTTCTTATTCTAGAATTTACCGTGAGCCCTCAGAACGTTTGTGATCATGGCTCTCCACAATCTCCTGTCCTTTGTAACTCTTAGTAAAAATTTTATTTTTGCTCTCTCTTTCTCTCTCTCCTAAACTCTGTTCTACCAAACATCTGCATCTTCTCCTTCTACTATGTGCCGTGTCCGTTCAAACGTAGGCGAGCGTGGCTCTCCACAATTTCCTCTCCTTCGTTTCTCTTTTTGCCATCTCACTTAATCCCTATTCTGTCTAGTATATGTACAAGCTGGTTAGAAAGGTTATTGAATGAAGTGAACTCTATCTTCGAAGTGTTCCTACTACGGATGGCCATGTGTCACACTAAGGTCTCAAGGCAATTATATAATTACCTTTTTAACTATGGGGTAAACCGGACATACACTCACTGATCGTTTAATTAAGTACGCATGAACAAATTCTTTTTTATGCAAATTTCTAATCATCCAATGACGTTGCAGCAATTAGACACAGGCATTTAATCTGTCTCGGTTCGAGGCTTTCAAAAACTTGTTCCTCTTGGATTTTCATGAACAACCATCTCTAGCGCTTAAAGAGAAGGTGTTATAGCGGAACACACCTATTCTATAGTTAATAGACTCTCTCACCTATAATAAGTAGGAGTAGTAAGAGTAACAAGTCGCTTAGTGAGGGAGTCGGTGAGTCAGTCGGTGAGTCGGTCGATGCCGGACGACAGCTAGTCGAATACTAAAGTATAAACGACCACAACTAGATTTCTCTGCGTCATTACCTATTATATCAAGTTCCTAACGTTTTGTACGTCGAACCTATTTTAGGACCGACTTAGTACAAATACAAGCCTTCACTGTGAAAATCACTCCAGGATGGCAAGAAAAGAAAAATCCAGGCCACAATTTGCTAAGGATAAAATAAATGGACAATAGATGATTGTTACCTGGGCTAATAATATTTGGTTGCTTTAGCGGCATATCAAACTCTATGAGCTAATAAAATGCCAGAATATAAATATTTTGTACGCAATTTTATTTTACTTTTAGAGATAATAGTGCTTTAGTGATACAAGTCTTACTAATTAACCTATAGATGGGGGAGAAGAAGTGATGGATTCGTAGCTTTCCCGGTTTTGGACTCTTTCGAGACTGACAATGTGGCTTCGAAAATGTATAAGTATAACACACTGGGTCCCAAATCAAAAATGCTACCAGATTTGTTCATGGAGCACTTCAATGAGATTTCTTTGTCAGATTGGCAGAATTTTTTTTTATTTGGGACCCAACAGCAGAACCCATTTGAACCCAAATCAAAAATTGTGGCAGATTTGTTCATAGAACGGTAAGTTTCCTTTGTAAAAGTGGCAGGACAACGCACTCGATCTCCAATCGAAAATAGTGGCACATTTGTTCATCTAACACTACAATGAAATCTTTGTGTTAAGGTGGCCTCCAAAGTCCAGAAGTCAACGGATTGGGTCCCAAATTAAAAACAAAAAAGTTGTACATTTGTTCATGAACACTACAATGAGTTTACTATGTTTGCGTTGTGGTGAAAATCCAACATGAGAACGCACTGTGTCCTAAATCAAAAATTGTGGCAGTTTTGTTCACAGAATATTGCAGTGAGTTTCCTGTGTTAAAATGGCGGCAACAGTCATCATATATCAATCCCATTAAAAAAAAAACTTTTGAGGTATGATGGAATAAGAAAAATTAATCTCAGATGTGAAGCAAATAAAACTGAAAGTATCACCGGATAATATAAAAACAACATGGACCGAAATTTCAATAAGAATTCTTCCAGAGTATGATCGAATACATAAACCATAAGAGGCAATTCTAAAGGCAAAAGAATGTAGTTGAAAACTTGTACGATAAAATTTAACATAATAAGATAACCAAAGAGTTTCTGTCAACCCTTTTAATACATGAGTAAACCGAATCGATATATCAGTTGTTTTTTACTCATGCAAAGTTGCACGTCCTTCTATTTATCTATTGTTGATCAAGATGACAGAATTCGACATCAAATAACTTGCAAAAGGTTTCCAGTGTGTAAAATAAAATGAAAAAAAAAAACCTTTATTGCCTTGAACGCTTGTTATTTGAGCGCATGAATATAGTTTGTGTGATTTGGTACTGTAATATCTACAGACTCAACCGAAGCGATGATCTGTAGAATATATTTTGGTAAGTATCAATGTGCAGATAAATTTAAGATGCTTTTAATATTTGCTGGCCTAGGCTTAGGAACGTAATTGATATGCTAATATTAGCCGTTTCCTTATAAGGAAATATTTGGCATTCATTGACCGAGCGGCCAGTGTTATTCGAGTCACGCTTTTGTTCACTCTTTGGCCACCGGGCCGGAATCAAAGTGTAGTATCTGTTCTTTTATCTATAATGCTAATGGTAATATTAGCCATTTCCTTATAAGGAAACATTTGACATTCATTGACCGAGCAGACAGTGCTATCCTCGGTTGAAATTTATCAAATCTTGTCTATTAAAGTAATTGTTCCGGAAAATATGTTTCTCATGCCAAGTAGATGTTATCACTCTTTCTCGTATTGATAGAGATTTCTTTCCTAACCTTTTACTTGAAGTGGTAAGGAACGTCAACATCTTGATTATGTCATTTCTCTTTCTCCCTCTCTCTCTCTCTTTCTCTCTCTCTTTCTCTCTCTCTCCCTCTTCGGTGTTACATATGCTATCCATTTTCGTTGTTGCAGTCGTTGAAAGTCCTCAAGTGATGTTGTTTTTGTTATTTGCTATAGTTCTTTGTGATTCTGTAGTGTCGGTTCAAATTATTTAAAGAGGGATGGTCCTCTTGAAGGCTTACAGGTTTCATTCGCTGGAACAAATTTTTAATCATTGATCTGCGGAAAATATCTTTCATGCTGATAACCGTTTAGACTTTTATGTGTCATGGACGCCACGCTTGAAATCTTTAATGCAAGTCGCGATCTATCATTGAATGTCTTCAATCGATGCGATTTCTGTTAATTTGGCACAGCTTTTTCTTTGTGATTCTACAGCACCAGTTTGTGGTGTTCGATGAAGAATGCCACTAGCTTTATTCGCTCGAATCCATTTTTAATCACTGATTTAAAATTATTTGTATACAGCAGACAATTTATTTATTTATGAATGAGTTTGTATGATATCCATATGAAATTCTCCATCTGACCAGGCTATTTAAGAAAATTGCTCGTCTTTTCATTTTTTTCTTGTTTTGCTTTATAGCAATTGGCGGTGTTGTGCGAAACTGTCTCTTGCGCGGCCTATTCTATGTTCAATTTCCTTATCTTCCTATGCTAAATTTGTTATAACTGACCTATACACCTCTTCGCAAGAAAGTGTTTGAGTGGAACTCACTGATGTACTACAAAGGGAATGAGGGTATTTTGTTACTATGTTAGTAGCATGGTGGATCCTAGCCCTTAAGGTTAGATCTGGTTGAACCAGGAGATGCAATTCGTCCTGGTACTTTCCATGGTTGTAACGAAAGAGTAATAAGAGACTCGCCACATCCCGCCTACCAGAGAGAGATTGCAGGGTGGAAAATAATTGTTCTCCAAGGGCTCGGAGACGCTTTTGATCTCTATCAAGACTGAAAAGTGAGCACCGGGAAGCTCCCGCCCAAATATGGAAACAGTATATGTATGTGTGTTTGTGTGTAGGGGATGAATATTGAATAAAAAATCTAATGTGTCCTCTCATAATTCAATATTTAGTCCAATGGTCAACGGTTGCAAGAGAGATCAAGTGAGAGTCAAGCGAATCTCTCGTTTAGACGAAGAAATATTAATTGAAAAAAAAAAGTGAAAAAGCGATGTCCTGTCCGCAAGAATGAATCGATTTTAATACAATAATTTTCACATATCGACAAGTCACAGCAGCAAAGCAGACGTCTTTATCAACTTTTTCTTAATAGCCAAGTGTGCATTGTCAAGTCATACAATTTTTTTTTTTTTGGTCAGCTTAGGTTTTAATCTTCAGAGCTTCTGTCTCTACACTCATCCCAATCGTTCGTATCATTACACGAGCTGTTTCTGATATAATTATGATCAATATATATATATATATATATATATATATATATATATATATATATGCAAACTACTACATTAAAATTGAAACCACCCCTGGTAATTTTTTTTAAATTAGCAACAAAAGTAGTTGTTTTGTACTTTAAATAAGAGAAATTTATTATACATTGTAATAATGTGATACAGGAAATTTTATTCTGACTAAAAGAAAAAAAAGCATTTTAAAATTAAATATTGCTCTCGTCAAAATATCCTCCTTTAGCTTTGATTACTGCAGCACACATTTTTGGCATTCGTTTCAAAAGTTTCACAATATATAAGTTTGATAATTGATTCCATTCTTTTTTCAATGACTCTAAGATTTATTTTTTATTTTTTTTATTCTTCTGACGAGTTCATTCCATGTTAATTCTCGGTGGGGGGGGGCTTCAAACTTTTCAACTATAGTGTATATATATTGAAAGAAGCACGCTGGTGCATTCGCGACTCATACTGGAAAATCAGAAAGACGAGTTCGAATTTCAGTGAAGTTCGTTACATCCACTTAAGTGCTAATACTCTTGGGACCGGTATGAATCCATCTATACTCCCCCAGCTATAGGTTAACTAGCAGAACAGACTATAGCCTTCTTCTAAAACAACTACATCTCTGAATTCAAAACATAATGAAAAAAGTGTAATTAATTCTGCATAAGCCTTCATCGCTATAATAAAATCAGATGTGCTAATGAGGATAATGAGGATTGTTTGTAGACCCTGTCGCGCACTAGTAACACCAGTTCTCTGGATAGGGTTCTTCAAAAAAGTGTGATTAATCTTGCACAAGTCTTCACCAATATAATAAAATCAGATATGCGAGTGGTCCGTTTAAATACAAACGAGGCATCTATTCAAATACGGGTATCTACTAAAAAAAACGCTTCAAGTAAGAAAATATGTCGGATTAATAAATTTAAAGCATCAATTATATATATATATATATATATATATATATATATATACATGGTTAGAACTGTGTAGCGAAAAAAAACATATTTTAAATCAATTAATTTATAATATTAATGCTCTGTAAATTTACATTGAGCACTATTTTGTAAAAATAAAAATATCTATAAGAACAGCAGATTATATATCTTACTGTTCTTTCTTTCTTTATATATATATATATATATGTGTGTGTGTGTGTGTGTGTGTGTGTATAAGAAAAGTCTTAATTAATATTTGTTGTCTCTTGTCAAGCCCTTCTTCGATAACTTTTGAGTAAAATTCCGCAGGTGTTGGAAACCTTTGAAAATGTTTTTTATTGAGAGAATGTTTCCCCCCCACCCCACCCTCGTTATGTTTTGCAGCAACACAAAAATCGGTTGTTGCAAGATGAGGTAAATCTAGCAGGTGGGGTAGAACACAATAATCACGTTTTACTCCCTTGTGTTCGTCTTGCTGGGTATGCGACCATGCGTTGTCATGGAGAAGAAAAAACATTTTTTCCCACTGACAAGTGACGGTAAGTTTTAGGAACAGGTTGCAGCTGCTGGACATATAATTGTGCATTTAGTGCTTCATTGCATTTAAGAATTGGAAATGAATATTACTCCAACGTTCTTATCATGTGTGGGTCTTGCTTTTGTTGTTGTTGGGGAGTGGTTTTAGTCTCGGTGGCATTGTCACTGGTGTTGTTGTGCTCGTGGGGGGGGGAGTGTTGTTTATGATGTTGGTATTTTTTAGCTCTTGATAGTCTTCTTGTTGTTGTCGTTGATGGTGGTGGTGGTGGTGGTGGTGATGGTAGTGGTGGTGGTAATGGTGGTGGTGGTGACGGTGGTGCTTTTGGTGATGGTGGTGGTTTTGCTGATGGTAGTGGTGGTGATAACGGTGGTGGTGGTGGTGGTGATAGTGGTGGTGGTGGTGCTATTGCCGCTAATTCCGTTATTAGTTCGGAAACGTCATTGAATCTCATTTTATAAATGAATCATGAGCTAACTTTTGATTTTTTCCCAAGCACCAATGAAAAGATGAGTGTCGCTGTTTGAACAAATATCAATGACGTCCATTAATTGATCTGAAATACTAGAAATACAAAAATACTAGAAATACAGAAATGTTAGAAATACTAGAAATACAGAAATACTAGAAATACAGAAATGTTAAAAATACAGAAATGCTAGAAATACAAAAAATACAGAAATGCTAGAAATACAGAAATGCTAGAAATACTAGAAATACAGAAATACTAGAACTAAAGAAATACTAGAAATGCAAAATACTTGAAATACAGAAATGCTAGAAATACAGAAATACAGATATACTAGAAATACAGAAACACTAAAAATACAGAAATACAAAAATGCTAGAAATACTAAAAATACAGAGATACCAGAAATACAGAAATACTAGAAATGCGGAAATACTAGAAATACAGAAATACTAGAAATGCAGAAATACTAGAAATGCAGAAACACTAGAAATACTAAAAATACAGAAATACTAGAAATACAGAAATGCTAGAAATACAGAAATACTAGAAATGCGTAAATACTAGAAATACAGAAATACTAGAAATGCTAGAAATACAGAAATACTAAACATACTAGAAAACCAGAAATACTACAAATATCCTCGGAATGTACCCTTTACTGTTTACTACTTTTTTTTTTGTTTTGTTTTTACTTCCCATAAAATGATCGTCAGATGTTCGGTCGCTAAGAATTATCGTTTGGTGGAGAAATAAACTCCTGGGTCACACAAGGAATTTTCCAGCAGCCACGCCCATGGGAAACAGCTGGGAGTTTGTTTGCCGAGATTCGTCATGGTTTACGAATTCAATCATTTTTTTTTTAACCTCGTGTTTTGCAAGTGACTGGACGCTCTTGATCCGACGCTTGATTGCTGTTGAAATGCGTGTGCCAATAAAAAAAGAAAATGTGTTCGACTTCAAACTATTTCGAGTGTCTTGGCAGATTTGCAAAATTTGATAAATGTGCGTTGGTCGATTTTTTTTTAGCCATCGTAAAGATCGCAGAGACGTTGCAACACAAACTTATAAAACAAACGCGTAATAGTTGAACATATAGAGGCGACGGGAAGCCTATCCAAACACTGGCTCGGTGAATGTGTAACACTGAACGTTAAAAACGAGTGCATTTTCATTAAAAAAAAAAAAAGATTTAAATCACAAGACGTTCACACCAAGAACTTTCCAATATCGACGCTTTTTTCTTTTTCTCCTTCTCTCTCTCTCTCTCTCTCTCTCTCTCTCTCTCTCTCTACCTACCTACCTATCTATCTATCTATCTATCACTCTTCTAGTACACCGCACATTCAACCCACTACCAGATACCACTTCCCAGAGACATTTTTATAACTTGTATATAGAAATAAATCTTTGGTCATTTATCTGAACAAGCGTCTTTGTTTGTTTCTTCTACTCAAGTTCCAAGTTTTCCTCTTCTAGAGTTTTATTGAAATCTTATTTTCTTTCCTATTGTCAATTTCAAATAATCTTATTAGCTCTAAAAAGATTTCTCTTTAATATTTACTTGTATATCTATGAATGTTGCTTTTGTCAAGTACCTATTTCATGTTAGATATACGATATCTATTGAATGAATAAATATTTCAAGTCTTCTCCTTTGGTTTCATTAAATACTTTCATTTCTTATCTTTATCAAGCGTTAAATTTAAATTTAACATATAAGCAATAAATACATTCAAAAATTGTCGGGTTTAATCCATTTCATAATATATGACGTCATTTGTATACATTAAGATACGCTTCGAGCAGATATAAGCATTCGAGTGAAAACATGGGAAATTTGTAGTTTAAAAACAGTAATTCAACTTTGCTAACCAGACGCTTCCTCTGTAGCTAAATGATATAGCACGTCAGGCTATATGATGGTTCCGTGCATTTACCTAAATATGTGTATCTATAAAAATAACGTATAAACAATAAATATATGTATATATGTGCTGAGATATGTTTTATTGAATAATTTAGACAAATTTTATCTACTTATTTTCAACTGGATTCTTTCATATTCAAGGACAAGGTTTTTGGTGTCATTGTTAAAGGAGGGGAGAAAATTAATGTGTTGATACATATTATTTTTCCGTGAACTTTCGATATTAGCACAATGTTTTTTTGTTTTTTTTTCAAGACAAATATCGTAGTGTTCATCATTTTTAAAGACAAAATTTCTGTATTCATCTCGAAAAAAAAAATTTTCACTTGTGAAGTGAAAAACGCTAGAGTTTAGTGCTGTAAGATTAACTTTAGTTCAGGGGGAGGTAACTAATTTATGAGGTTGTTGCTAGTTTTTAAGTATTAAAACTATTAGTACAAACCTCGATATTTTAAACTATCTATTGTAAACGTTTTAAAACATGAATACAGTATTCATAATTAATTTTATTAAGGTTTGGTTTCAATTTTTTGATATAGATAGCTTCAAGAAATTTTAATTTATTATTATCATGAAAAAGTTTGGACGTATTTTCAACAGGAATTTTTGTAAATTGCGAATGTGGACAGGTATGATGTTGTAAAGGTTTAAAAATGTTGGACGCACCATTAAAATATATACATATAGTCATACAAATCATTAACACCTATCAAAATACATAAAATTAATAGAATTTATGGTAATCCAAAGGAAACGGAATTTTTGTCACAAAAGTACTTGAATTCAACTGACCGACTTCAAAGTCTCGCGGAAAAACTGTTCGTCAGTGTTAGAGAATTTATTGATACTATATATATATATATATATATATATATATATATATATATATATATGAGAAATTATATGACAAAGTGGGAAAAGTTTTTTTGTGATGCGTTTTATCCTTCAACATTTCAAAAATTCTAAATTTGTTATGTTGGTAGGACTACAAATGCGCACGTCAGCTGGGAATTTTAGATTTTTTTTATCTAACCGAATTCATTTAAAGCTAGATAAAAAAAAATCATTTAGAGCTGGCTAAAACAATTCTTAAATTTCAAGGACCACTCTGTCGTGCGCATGCGTAGTCCTACCACATAAGAAATTAAAGGAGGAAACGCGTCATAAGTAATCTTTATCCACTTTATCATAAAATTTCCCTAATACTGTTCTTGTCCGTGTATGTGAGTTCGTGCGTGTAGGCATGTATGTTTATGGACATGTGTATCTGTATGCCTGCGCGTGAATTAATGTGCATATGCGTGCATGTGCACATATATGTGCGTTCGTGCGAGTGTGTGTGAACCTGCGTGTGGGTGACAATTCTTTGGATTACTTACCGTTCTTACAATATAAATCCATTCTGAATTTGTGCTGTCAGAAACCAAAACTTGACCTCGACTGAAAGAGAGAGAAAAGAAAATATTGATATTTTTCTTTCTTTCACTGTTTACCAAGAAATTGAATTTGATTCTTGTGAAAGAGTCAAAATGATTTCATTTCAAATGAATAGGAATTTATTTTTCTGTTAGATTTACATCAGTTCATAGATTAATCAAGAGTACTGACTTTCAATTTTGAGTAGGTTGTAAAAAATACTTAAGCAGCTGCTAAGATTTTCATATACAACAAAATTATTCAATGGTCAGCTGCCATATATTTAATCAAAACTCCAAATTTAAACGAGGGGTAATTTTTGTTATAAAATGTTAGCATTTCAAAAATGATTTTAAACATAACAATGGATTAAAATCTCACTGCTATAATCTAAAATTCGAAGAAAAAATTAAAATTCTAAAACTTTTAATAAAAAATCTAAAACTCTAAAAAAAAGTGTGTGTTTTTCAATATTTGGGAAGTGTTTGATAATACGCCAAAGCTTCTACGTCAGAGCCAAGTTTTCTCAACTACGCCGGAACCAATTGTTTGCTACTGACTCACATACAAACATTTCCTACTATTTCAGTGTCAAATGTTTCGTATTATGTTGGAGACAAGACATCGCAACTACGTCAGAGCCAAATATTTGTCAAGAATTCTACGTCAGATCCAGGTCGTTGATACTAAATCATAGGCAAGTATTTGCTACTACGTTGGAGCCAGATGTTTGCTACTTCGACGGACTCAGGTTTTTCTACCCAAGTATTTGCAACTCTTTTGGAACAAATTCTTTACTACTACGTTGAGCGAAGCTAAGTGTTTCCTTCGACGTCAGAGACAAGTGTTTGCTACTACGTCGGATGCAAGTATTTGCAGCTACGTCGAGATCAAGTATTTGCAACTACGTCGGAGGCAATTGTTTTCTACTACCACTAACATAACAGCAACTTTCTACGACCGCCTTGGGTAAGACGATCAACTACATCCGACAGCAAGGCCTCTGATCTGGAGGCTTTGAGGAGAGCGGAACCACCTCTTAATTACTGGTGTTACCAGGTCTACCCTTACCCAGAGTGGTAGTACCTGTCAGGGTCCCAACTATGGGCAAATAGTTAACGCCACAACCAAAAGGGGTCAACAGTCTATGAAAGTATAGAAATAGGTTTTAATACCAGCAATACTTTTTGGAAAATTTTTTACCAGCATTACATTTTTTAAAAAAAATATTACCAGCAATACATTTTTGAAAAAGAAAATATTACCAGCAATAAAAATATTGTCGGCATTAAATAACCCATTGAGGTTGGTATGCCGTAAAACAAAACAAAGAATACTTTATTATATATATATATATATATATATATATATATATATATAAATTGTTGGCATTAAATAACCGTTTGAGGTTGATATGCCATAAAACAAAACAAAAATACTTTCTTATATATATATATATATATATATATATATATATATATAAATTGTTGGCATTAAATAACCGTTTGAGGTTGATATGCCATAAAACAAAACAATCCAACTAAAGCTTTTCTACGACTTAGTTGCAAACACTTGACTTCAGCAACTCTAATTGATGCGGGTGTGGTCACAGAAGATGCTGCGTTAGAATAGTTTGCAAAGCAAAAGTTCAGCAAGAAACTGATTACAGCTCACGCCCCACCCCACCAACTTTTAAACTTTTTATGCAATTTTATTTTGATAATACTTTTTTACGTCTGACAATAAAAAGCATTGTGGTTATTTTAAATGTATGAATGTTACGGTGTTTTCTAAATATTATCAGTAGATCAATGAAGAGTAATTGAATGCTTGATGAGAAAACTGATATTACGGATGTTGGTTTTCATTTGAGGAACACGTGACTCGTGTTGGTCAACCTGGAAACATGTGACTTGATCATGTGACACCAAAAATAAAAGATGCGCAGTCGTTAGTCAAAACAATTTCGGATTTTCTAAATTTGGATAATAATAATAATAATAATAATAATAATAATAATAATAATAATAATAATAATATTGATAATATAGGGTCTGGTTCTACACCGATAAATACCGGATGTAAAGGTGGAATTATACATTGCCTGGAAAACAAAAGGAAGCACAGAATGCGTTTTAATATTTCTAAATTGCAGACAAATGACTTTCCTATGCGCCATCATATTCGGGAAAGAAATATTCCAAATATTTCAAGGAATTCTTTAGAAAACATAACCAAACTTTATTTAAACCCGAAATTCAAACGCATTAATTTACAACCGTGTAGAGCTTCAACAATTAATGGAAGGCATAATTGACAATCCTTGTAATGGTTAATGTTTTGAATATAAAATGGTGAAGCTGATAATTGAACGAGAAATTGTCAAAAGTCGACTAAGATTGAAACCTCTCTCAGTCAGCCATTCACTTTGGCTCAAAAACTGCAAATGCGTCTGTATATAAAAAAATATAATTTTATTGGCACGATAAACAAAGAATCTTGAAACGATTGCGTAGCTTATTGTATTACTTTATTATGCAATTCGATTTCATATCAAATTCAAGCTATGAATTTTGAATGGACCCCACTACGATTATAAAAACATGTCAGTTGTTCGTAATGTTCTGCCAAAAGAGATTCACTATTATCGTGCGTAGAGATAGCAATCATGCATGAATCAAGCTTTTTTTTTAGTTTCTCTATAGTAAAGATGGGACAGAAAAGTGGTTTACCTGATATGGAGGACGTTAACCCATAAATATATAGCATACCTGCATACCATAACACTATACCTTTCTCTCTCTCTCTCTCTCTCTCTCTCTCTCTCTCTCTCTCTCTCACACACACACACATATATATATATATATATATATATATATATATAACGACTCATTGCGTAGGACATTGATTGCAAATTATTTACATTTCCTACCATTGCAAATTTTATTTCAACTGATCCGAATGTGTTATATTACCCCCATATATATATATATATATATATATATATATATATATATATATCATCAGTGTGGCTAGACGTCCGATTGTCTCTAGCTACGATGGAAACCCGGCTGAATTAGCGTCAGTCGAAGATTCTACCCCTAAGCTGTTGGCGTACGGCAGGGATGAAGGTGGATTTAGGCGTATTTATTTTTAGTTAAACACACAGTGACTGAGAGAACTCTATTCGCTTTACCGATATCTCTCTCTCTCTCTCTCTCTATATATATATATATATATATATATATATATATATATATATATATATATATATCCTGGGTTGAGACTTTCGGACGTCTAGTCGCACTGAGAAGCTGTGATACATGATTAAGCTCCTGATAATATATTGAGCACTCTTGAGAGACAGCCAAATTCTACAAACAGCAGTCGCCTATGCTAAAACGCAAAGCTCTTCGGTAAAATGAATACGAGCACTCTGGCTGACTGGCGTTTGTTTACATTCGTAAAAACAACACGCTAGAATTAGCAGTTTCTCTCTGCCGAGTGCTGATGGCTTAGGGTTAGAAACCGACTGAATGATCGAGTTTCGATCCTGGCTTGAGGCTTTCGGACGTCTAGTTACACTGAGGAGCTGGGATGCAGCGTAACAATACTGTCGAAGCAACACACACACACACACACATATATATATATATATATATATATATATATATATATATATATATGTCATTCTATATATTCCGATAGAGAGATAGATATGAACAGATTCAGATAGATTGATAGATGAGAAAAGTAGATAGACAGATATGAACGGACTGATATAGATAAATAGATAGATATGAACAGACTGATACAGATAGATTAGAACAGACTGAGATAGATAGATAGATAGATAGATAGATAGATAGATAGATAGATATGAAAAAGCTTGTTTATTATTAAGAATAGAACTAATTTTATGTTCTAATATTAGCAAGTAATTAATATATTTAAACAGTGGATATCTCTCTCTCTCTCTCTCTCTCTCTCTCTCTCTCTCTCTCTCTCTCTCTTGTTTCCACTGAAATAGATGTTGTCAGTTTTTATAAACTAAATCGTAACAAAATTTACAAAATAAATACATTTCAGCATATATAAAAAAACTTGTAATGCTTTTGTTCAAGTTTTCAAACGCGTAGCCGTTGTCGACATTTTTTTTACCAATTATGTTTATTTTGTTTTTATTTTTTTTTTCAAGCGCTTTGAGGTCAACACTTTCGCAATTAAAATTTTACCAATTTGAAACACTACGTTAACACAATCCCCCGAGGAATAACTTGCCACTCTTTAAACAGACAAATCTTCCGAAAAATAAAGACGTCGATTTTTTGGGGTTTTTTTTTTTTTTTGCTTATATTCCTTCGAAGCGATTGGTTGTGCATTTGGAAATGCTCCGTGTCTTTAAGTCATTTCAGTTTTTAATACTTTTATTTATATTTTTCTTTAAACTGCGTATTAAACTTTTCAAAATTGTTTAGTAATTATAAAGAAATATTTGCTATAATTATTAAGACATATTTTTACAACTCAGTAGTCAAAAGCAGACGATCTCTGTTGTTTGTCATCTGAAAAAAATGCTACTTAGACAATATGTTCTATATGTATACTTCATTGGTTTCTTTAAAAATCTTGAACGAATTCACGTATATAAACCAGCAATAAAATTGTATCCCATGCAGAAAAGTGATGCCGTTATTACTGGTTCCGTGAAATGCTACAGTTTTTAATATATGATTGATTTTGAAAGCAGTTAAAATCGGTGTGATATTGAAGAAAAGTTACATCTTAACAAAGTGACACTCGATAATCGGACCGTATATTTCACCATCGGATGATCGAAGTTCCGTCTGATAATATTAAAAAAACACATTGTATTAAAACCCCAAGAGACAACATTGAAGATTTCGGTTTCTTTGGGTTACTTTTTAATGCCAAATCAAAGTGATCTGTATTTTCTCTCGCACGCTCTTTTAACTGAGCGAGACGAGCAATTTAGCACAGTTTAATTATATAGATCAATTATAGGATGAAATCTGAATTAACTATCCTGTTTTGGGACATGCAACTGGTTAACAAAAAATACAAGGCAAACCGAATGCAAAAAGTTACAAAGAAACTATTGTGTGAGTGTTAATGAAGAAGGATTTTTTTTTTTTGTGTAAATGGCGCAGTTTATGAGGATATGTGTGAAAGACAATGGCTAAAGGTAAAATTTTAAAAATTAAGATTTTAATAGTCGGTAAGCATCTTCTTGGGAGACGGTTCCACAAAGTATCGGTTCCATCTGTCTATTATCTTTTTAGATCAACGCAACATTATTTAGAAGGTAAACAGTTTGGCCTGATCCTTCTTACGCTCCTGGACTTGCCTCATCTGACTGTCATCTTCTCAAATCTTTGCAACATTATTTAGAAGGAAAAGAGTTTGACCTCATCCTCCTTACTCTCCTGGCTTTGCTCTATCTGATTATCATCTTTTCACAATATTGCAACGGATTTTAGAGGAAAATCATTTTATTAATTATAAAGAAGTTAAAATTGATAGTGATCGTTTCGTTGCATCGATACCTAAAAGGATGAGCCATTTGTTAAATGCATGGGATTATGTTAGTGATAATGAGAAGAAACATTAACCTGATTAAATATCTCAATTAAGACCAAAAAAAGCTTTTTTTTTCTTTTCCATCTTTAAATGCGACATGATTTTCTCGTCAGACTAATAGCTTCCCATGAAGAAAATAAATGGTTACGTGATAGTCAAAAACAACTCAAGAATCCATTTTCCTGCAAAATGAAATGAAAACTCATTAAGCAAGTACTCTGTATATAGAGTCCTTTCCTACCCACAGACACACCCTGCTGAGATACAAGAAAATAGATTTTCCTTGTCAGAAGAGCTCCTCTAAAATTTTTGCGACTTCGACCCAATCAAATCAGATTGATTTTCTCGAGGGGATTAATCAATCATTGCTTTTACACTATACAGTTTCAATAACAAAAACAGGACGCTATTCTGAACAGACAAGATCTTAAAAGGTGAAAGAAGTGTTGTTCGTTTCTGTAAACAATTAATATACCAATGATCTTAGCAGATACGACTATGATCGGAAAACTTTCACAAGATGTTACAAGCGATCTTATCAAGGTTTCTATGAAGCCAAATTATGGTTAATTCCATGCTTGGGAAATCTCTTTTAAATCCAGAAACGATTATATGTTTGAAATTGATAAATTGAAGTGTCTAATTCAAGGACGAAATAGAAAAACAAATTGCGGAAGAATAATGCTATTCGCTCATTGGCTGAAAATCTATCAGAAGATTAATGTTATACGCTCATTAGCTACGGATCTATTAAAAATATAAGTGTATATGCTCTTTGGCTAAAGATATATCAAAAGAATAATGTACTATGCTTATTGGCAGAAAATCTATCAGAATAGTGTTCGTTGGCTACTGATCTATCAGAAGAACAATACTTTATGCTCATTGGCTGAATATCTGTCAGAAGAATAATGCTTTACACTCATTGGCTGAAAATCTATTGGAAAAATATAAAAATCATTGACCTAAAGTATGACAGAGGAATAATGCTATACCCTCACTGGATGAAGATCTATTGGGAAAATAATACAATACACTCACTGGCCAATAATTTTAAAATAAATTTCAATAATCAAAATATTTAAACGCTTTGATCTTATATTTTATTTCAATATTTTTCATTAAATATTTTCCTGTCTACTGGCTAAGATAGCATCATTTTGTACGGTGATGTTCGATTTTATTTAAAAGTAAAAACTTCGCATGGTAATTCTCAAAGCTATCTATCTAACCTTATGCTCATCAGTATAAAAATTATTAAATGCTTTCCCTCGAATTTAAATAACATTCCGAGTATTTGAATCTAGCCCCAGTCAAATTAAGAACTTCAAATTCTAATTTTTCAAAACAGGCTGTCTCATCTCATAGGAAGAATATCATAACGTTGTGCACCGGGCACTTTCTAAATATCTATATAATCTTTTTCCATTACTTTTTTCCTTCATACCTTCATATATGTTTTCTGAGTCATTGCTTCAGACATGCGCAGTACGTTGTCCACCTATCTTCAAGCTAAAACAGAGCCGCGCGCAGACTATGTAAACAACATATGAGACATTACCGGATACAATAAAGTATTAGAGCATTATGGAATGTTTAGCCATTAAGTAAATATTATAACCTCGCCTTAAACTACAATTATCTGGTTCCTAACAAAATGGAACGCTGGTCACTTCTTTGTAACTACGTGGGGTCGAGTCGAGTGTCTTGATATGACGCCATTTTAAATCCTTTAATGTTTTTGCACGAAGTGACACGTGTATTTCAGCTTACATATTTCAATCCTTCCACCTTCTGATTTATTATATTTATTAAATCTGCTTAAAGATAAAGGTCTTTTTCCTTCTTTTATGTGACCTATATATCCAGGTCGCGGACGACCATTCCCCACCTCCTACAACTATCTACTTTTCGTAGCTCTAACGAATACTTGTCTCCTTGCTATACACCATAATCCCTGTTCTGTCATCCATTTACATAAGATATTTAAGCTGTTTCCCTGAGCTTCTCATGCCTTCAATGTCCTGTGAGAGTCAAATTCTCCAAGCACTGTTTTCTTAGGCATCTACTCAAGTATCCCCAAGCTTTTGGCATAATTTGATGTAGAGACTTTGCTCAATTTTCTTTGACATGGTCAATTATGGAACCTCGGTGGTAGTGTGGTAAGACGACCACACTCTGCACACATTCCTTCCAAGCAGTGCTATAAATAATGAAAGTGATCGAGAATGTTTATAACTTAGTTCAACGTCAACATGTGCCAAGCGTCTTCATATGCGTACTTTAGCTCCGTTACCATAACAACAGTACCGATAATTTTTTATCAGACTTCATACATGTTTCGTCTACTGTATTTTCAACATAGTTCTGGAGAATTACATCTCTAGTCTGTGAGGATATTGTCTAGCATTCACTGTCACATAGGAAAGTTCAATTAAGTATTTTTCATTGTTTTTAACGAAATTTTCCTGTTTCTTAATTCTTTATTTAACTTGTAGAAGGCATCTTTTGCGATTCAAATGCGCCTTCGGATTTATCTGTTAGATTTTGGAAAGAATTCCATTTTGCCATTTTTTGGAGTGGGTCATATTAGAAGAGAATCTGCCGTTCATCAATCTTGGGGTTGGTAATTTTATCGGTGTTTCTGATAAAGTTTTAAAAATGGTAAGAGGTAAAAGTAGAAAGAAAGAAAGAAAGAAAGAAAGAAAGAAAGAAAGAAATAAAACTTCAAACAAGGAAGAAAGAAAACAAAAGAAAATCTGGAAGTGAAGATGAGAAAATCAATCCAGACATTACTTTCCATGGACGGAAATAGATTAGTCATTTTGGAAAGAATTCTATTTCGCTATTTTTGGAGTGGATCATATTGGAAGAGAATTTCTTTATCATCAATCTTGGCGTTGGTAATTTTATCAGCGCTTCTGATAAAGTTTCGAAAATGGTAAGAGGCAAAAATATTTCCTTAAAAGGAAAGGATAAAATATTAAAATTGGAATGAAAAGAAATCGGAAGGAGAGAAGAAAGAAAAAAGTTAAACAAGGAAATCAAAATATTTCTTTCTTTCCTTATTTTTTTAGACGTTTTTGTTTTATTCTTTATTTATTTATTTGAAAAAGGAAGGACGGGATATAATTGAAAAGAAAGAAAGAAAGAATAAAACCAAAAAGTCTAAAAAATAAGGAAAGAAAGGAATTCGATTGAAAAGAGAAAAACAAATGACAAAATGGTTTCTCTTAGCCTAGCATATATGCTGATTCTTTCGGATCTCTAAGACTCCACTATTCTTCCTTGTCCAGTATTTTCACTTCATTCCACGGGGACTTCCTAGATTGTTAATTTTCTCTATTGGCTTGATTCTCATGTCACCAATACGTTTCACACATCTTGGGTTATCTCCCTTACTAACAACCGAAATTCAAAATCTATCATGTAATTAATAACAATTAAGGTTCAAGGCCACTAATCTCAGAGGCAACCAGAAATAACCACATTATAACTCTGCTGTGTCTTTTTTGTTTTTTCATTCCTTAGTTGGTTAGTTACAAAGTTAGTCGATTAGTAAGTTATTTAATAAGTTAGCTGGTAAGTTAGTTAATTAGCAAATTAGTTAGGTATATAGTAAGTTAGTTAATTACTTAGTAATTTAATAAGTTAAATTAGTCAGATAGTATCTTAGCAAGTTAGTAAGGTAGTAAGATAGTAATTAAGTTAATAAGTAACGTTTCGTAAAATACATCTATTGGATGCTTTAGTACAGATAATGATGTTTCTAGCCGAGGTTCATTAGGGGTTTTGGGTCTTCCAACATCATACCCCCTCTCCACGGTGACCTAGTCGATACTGATCGGGTATTGAATTGTGTACCTTCCGTTAGCTACAATTTTTTCCATCTTCCGAAGTACACGCCATGCGACTCTTGGTAAATTATTGTCCAATCCTAGATGATTTCCGGTTCTCCAGCAATGATCACTCTTCCATAAAAAAAAGGGAGCAAATGCAGCCCCAATTTCTATCTGAATCGGAATATGGTGGCGTGCTTGGCTTTAAGTGGTAAGTACTAATTTGATTCCTCTCACTGAGATATATATACACATACACATGCACGCACAAAGAAACGCACTCAAGCCTCGTATTCCGCTTACACTTTATTCCTATTTTTATTCATGTTAATCATCCGGCGGAGGAAAAGAAAAAAAATGAATTCCCTTTCCTCCTTCCTACTTTTTTCTTTTTTCATCCTTGACCTTTCACCTATATGAGCTGCACACACGCACCCAATTATCAATGCCGCTACACACACATACCGATACACACTCATCTAAAAACAAAAACAATAAATAAATACTGTAACCCAGGTAGTGGGGAAAACAGGGATCATCCGTAGGTAACAATGGTTCGGGGTACCCTAATTCTGTCCCCTAGTCGAGACTCCATTGTCGGGTGTAATTTTAGGTCATACCCAAAACCTCTCTCCCTAACAAAAATATGTGTATATATCAACCGCAACTTCCTTTCATATCCTTACTGACTGCCAATCCCTTGATCTTTTCAACTAAAACCATCTAAAAGCTTCTTCCACTGTCAATGTTATTGAGCGAATAACGTTGTTTTTAACCGAAACTCTTAAACCTAATTTTGGCAAAATTTTACATAGGGACCGGCCCGGCAAATTATCTGCAACCGATTTCAATCGTTTCGCATTGAGCTCGTCAACCACGTCTTTTACATTCCTCTACAATCTGTAAATATTTCCCAAGCTTCCTTTCGTGAGCTTCGTCCATATTTTCTTCTCAAGGCATCGTTAATTTCAACATTAGGATTTCCTTGGTCTTTTCAGAATAAATAAGCTCAGTTTGTATTATTTCCTCTTGAAATTTAAGCTGTTTGCCTATATCTACTCTCAATTGTCAGTCAGGGGCGGCAGAGCTGAGGAGGGATGTTTTCTTCTTCTGCGATGTCTTTACTTTTTCCCCAGTTCTGACAAAATTAATCCTCTTCTTATTCGGTTCATATCTGTTTTGTTTTAAATAGTTGATACTATTGCTGCAAGGATTCTTAAAACTTTATCATGGTGCCACTGATACCTCCTCTCGCTAAGCGCCTTGGGATATCCGCTCAATATGTATTGGAGGGATCCTCTCTTCTGACACAATGGACAAAGTGGAGACTTACCCTTTCCCTACGTGTGGGGTTTGCCGGACTAGGCAGTGTAACATACACTGCCTGCACAAGGAAGCTTGTATTATTGCGATTCGTATATCAGAGATCAGTTCAGGAAATCTACCTTTTTTTCAGCTTTCCCCATCTCGTCGAGGTCCACTGTTGACCCAAAGCCACCATTTTTCTTGATCTAATTTCCTCCACGCCCGTTCTCTATTCATATTGAAGATAGTGTTTATGATCTTTCCTTTTTATCCCTCCCTCGTGGATAGGAACAGTAACCTAGGCCTAATTTGCCCACGGTTACTGCTCCTGCTAGCGTTTTCTGTCTCAATCTTTGCTCTACTCTACTGAACTCGTGCGATGCCTTTCACTTTCTCCCAGTTCGAACCTCAGTACCGGCTTCTGCAAATTTAGGATCTTTTGAATCTCTATATAGGATTGCCGCTCTCGTCTTCACCAATTTAAACTCTTCGACTAATCCTCTGGAGGGAAGTTGCAATGCGTTAGAAACTCCATACAGTGCTGGACTGCTTAAAGTCCTCGGTAAGCCGAGCCAGCTTCTCAAATATCAGCTCACTTTTTTCTTCATCTTCTCAAGTGTTGTCAATGCCACTTCATATAACATCAATGGCCACACAATCTTTGGCAGAATACTATGTTGGAATATTCCATGATTTAAAATGGCCTGGCAGCCCTGACTTTTCCACTTTGCTCAACACTGCTTCAAGATCTGAAAAACATTTCTGGGTAGCATCTGTATCTTTTAAATTAGCATTGAAAATTTTTCCCAGAGACTTTACTAGTTTTTCTTTTAATGGCGGGATAATGGCTCCTGCAATTTTGAAACAGAACTTTTCTATCACAAACCCTCTCATCAGTATTAATGACTTCGATTTTGTCGGTTCAACATTTATTCTTGCCCAGGTCATTATGTTTTCTAACCCTTGCAATATCCACCGGCATCTAGGGACTGTGGATGTAGTAACTGTCAGGTCATCCATATAACCACTAATTAGGGGTTGTCGTACTCAGTTTATCATCAAAGGACCTCGACACTCAACCTCTGCTGATTTTACTAACATGTTCTTTGTTAAGGTAAATAATATCACTGAGATAGTGAATCCAGTAATAATTCCCCTTTCTATCGATGCCACTCAGAAGATATCAAATCAATGGTTGTTTTTATGTTAAAATCATTACAATTATCTTGTATGAGATTCCTTACACAAATAGGGACATGGTATCTTCTGAGAGCTTCCTCAACTAATTTGTGTGGAACAGATCCATATGCATTAGCTAGGTCCAGCCACAGTACGACGAGATTGCCTTTCCCTTTTTTTGCTTCTCTTGGGAGCTGTGTTATCACGCCAATATGCTCCAGACAGCCTGCAATGCCGGCAATCATTCCCTTCTGTACTGAAGTGTCTATGTAATTGTTGGCACTTAGATAATGCCGACAAGATGCTCAAGAATATTTTGTTCACAGTGTCCAGTAAAGAAATCATTCTAAACTGTTCAATTCCTTTTGAGTTTTCTTTTTCCATATTGCATTAGCGAACATCCACTTCTCTAAATTATTTTTAATATCTTCCAGAGATGTAATTGAATATTCAGACATCTCTTAAAGACACTATAGGGAACATCGCTGGATCCTGGGGCCAAAGCTGATCTAGCTGGCAATATAACCTCCTTTAATTCTTTCATGGTCGGTGCCCTCAAGTTGAAACTGGTTTCTGGCGGTTCAGGGTGCACTACTTCTTCGTATTCGCCTAGATTATTTCCTCTCTCTTGGTCGCTGAGTGTTTCTCGTAGAAAAGAATTCATTTTTTCTGCCGTACACTCAAGATTACTATTTTTCTTATCTCCGAGTAACCACTTCGTAAAACTATCAGGTCATCCCATAAGTTCTGTCCGAATTTTGAATAAAGAAAACAGGTGACCAAATGTTACATTTAATTACAGATTCAATCAACAATGTATTTTCCCTGATTATCCATGACTTCCTTCCATCTATTAACAAGCTTACTAATTCCATTACTGTAAAATTCTTTTGGCTTTGATTCGAAGAATTCACAAATGTCAGTTTTAACCTGTTCCTGTGTTACAAAAGCTGTTTCTTCCAAATGATTCTGTAAGCTACGAAACAAATGATAGTCTGAAGGAGCAAGATCGGGAGAATAAGGTGGATAAGGAATTTTCTCCCAACGAAGTTCTTCGATCTTTTGTGACGTGATCCTTGCTGTGTGGGGTCGCGCATTGTCCTGATGAAACATCACTTTTTTTCGATTCACTAGAGCAGGTCTTTTTTTCCTCAAAGCTTGGTTCAAACGCTCTAATTGCTGACAGTATATTTGAGCATTAATTGTTGCATTAGGTGGTAAGAATTCAAAGTGGATTATTCCTTGGCGATCCCACCAGATTGAAAGAAGAACCTTTTGCCCATGAAGTTCCCTTCTCGGCTGTGGCTGGGGTCCTTCCCCTTTACCAAGCCACTATCTACGACGCTTAACATTTCGATAAAAGATCCATTTTTCGTCGCCAGTCACAAGTCTATCCAAAAAAGGTGAAACAAGTTGGTGAGAATGAAGAGAAGAGCAGATGTCAACTCGGGATTTGAGATTGTTTTCAGACAATTCATGAGGCACCCATTTTCCAAGTTTAGGAACTTTTCCAAGTTGTTGAAGATGACGATGAACAGTTGTATGGTTTGAACTGAGAACCACTGCCAATTCCTCAACTGATAAAGCAGGATTTTTTCTTTAAGGGCTGCTTCAAGAAGATTTTTTCATCAAACTCAACTGGACGTCCGGTTCGATCTTCATCTTCAAGGGTGAAATCTCCACCTCTGAATTTTGCAAACCATCTTCTGCAAGTTCTTTCATTCACACATTCCTCTCCATAAACTGAGTGAATGTTTCTAGCCACTTCGGCTGCTGAGTTTCCTTTCTTGAACTCATAAAGCATTATGTGCGTCAAATGATTCTTGGGTACTTCCATGTTAGCAGGGTTTTAATCAAACAAAATTTAATTTTATTGTTCTCTGAAATAAAATTTGATCAGTTTAAATGCATCTAAACATAAAAATAATGTCCAGCTCCATTAGACATTATAAAATACTCTTTAAATTTCGTTTATTTTAACAAAAAGTTAAAATTCGAACAGAACTTATGGAATGACCTGAGAAAAGGCTTTTCCTAGCCTTCTCTTTTGCACGTTTCCTGTGACTTTCTGCTCAAGTTCGTTACTTAGTAAGTTAGTTAAATAGTAAGTAACTTAGTAACTTATTTAGTTAGTAAGTTAGTTACTTAGAAAGTTAGTTACCTACATAGTAAGTTAGTTAATTATTTAATTAGTAAGTTAGTTAATTAGTAGGTTTCTCGGTCAGTTAGTAAGTTACTTAATTAGTAAGTTAATTTAGTAAGTTAGTTTAGATTTTATTAGTTAATTTAGTAAGTTAGTTTCTTGAAACGTTGAAGATATATGTATGGGTGGATGGGTACTTGCGTAGTGGACATTTGCGTACCAGACAATTGCATCCCTGAACATTTGCCTCCCTAGACAAATGTGTCTCTGGATAATTACGTACCTCTGATAAATTTTGGAGTTAGCATTTTTCTTAAAGAATTGTTTAATATAGAAATGTGCCTACCAGTTGCTTTAATTCCTCTAAACAAGCAGAAAGGTAGTTACTATAAATAAAAAAAGAGAAGAAAAAAAATTATTTTTTAAAGCAAGCGAAAATTAATCCAACAGTTTCAAATCACTCCAGCAGTGCGTAACAGAAACATTTAATAGATTTTGGATTTTACAGATTATATTTTTATTTTGAATTTATGACTAAGTTATGAAAATCAAACACTGGTGGAAAAATATTTGTGGACGATGAAAATTACAGCTACCCCTATCATGAGAAAAAAAAAACGCCGACGAAACAAAAAGAGCGATTTTTTAAATACTTTTAATGTCATTGCATTTTAAATAATAGTTTTTTAATTTTAATTTTTTTTTTTATTTTATTCCTTTTTTTAAAAATTATAATTACTACCTATTTTTTTTTTTAAATATATGGAAAATCTCCATCTATAAAAAGGCAGGATGTGTGTAAATATATATATATATATATATATATATATATATAAGCAGGATATATATATATATATATATATGGATATATATATATATATATATATATATATATATATATATATATATATAAAAGGCAGGGATTGTGTGTGTGTGTGTGTGTGTGTGTGTGTGTGTGTGTGTGTGTGTGTGTGTGTAACGAATGCACGGCAAAAAAAATTTTCGACGGACTTGCATCAAAATTTACATAGAGTAAATTTTTTTGAAGCGGGAAGGCCAAGACCGAACTTTTCAAATTTCCCAACTCACATCGATAGTGGAAATAAAATTTTTTCAGTAGTTTGCGGTCATTTTGTACTGGACAGAGTGAGAGCCTATAGCTATTTGCCACGAATAGGCAGGAAGATTCTATTGGCCAGCGTGAAAGCCAAATATGTGACTGACACGAATGTTAACTACCATGCTAACATGCAAAAAAAGAAATCGATAGCTGCATTCGTTTTAAATTTTTTAAATCTGCATGGCACTTTACTTCAATTGGCTCATTCGCTTGCTTAAAATCAACGTTGATACTGATTCCGCAGAACTGGGTTCGGTGTGAAAAAGTATTTGTTGTTAACATTCCTTTTTCATTCAGTTTTTCCAGTTACGAGTCCTTTTTTAAAGCTGATCGTTTTGTGTTCATTTTGTTTAGTTCTTTTTTTCGTAACAGATTTAATGTTTAGTATAGAGCTTAGAAAAAAAATTGCATTGTGAGATAGGCAAGAAGTAAGGTATGTAGCAACATCAGTACGGCAAAGGGCACTCCTTTAAAGGCAAGGAAGGGCAAAAATATTTTAAGTTAAGTGATAGCGATTGCTGTATTAGTCGTACGATTTTTGAATCAGGCACGGGCAACGCCGGGTCATGCTGCTAGTTGCCTTTAAAAGCTTCAAAGCATTATCAGAGGCCCGCAATTATCCAGCGACGCATTTGTCTAGGGACGCAATTGTCTGGCACGCAATTGTTCGGGACGCAAACCAAAACAAAAATTTGGAGACTTGAGTTAAAAGTGCAGAAACTTTGTGAATATGGCAATGAAGATGAGGATAACAGTCCGAATAATGTAAATAATGCAAATAATCATAATACCTCATCTCAGAGATATAGACAGAGATTCTAGATAGACAAGACTGCTCGACAAAAAAAAATTGAAATGGTGTCGAGACACAAAACATCTTTTTTAGCTAATCTGAGGACCCTGAATCTGAAAATAAGCTTTTTTTTTTTTTTTTTTTTGGTTAAGTACCGTTTTTGCTGTACAGAAATGCCTCATCTTTGGAAAAAGACATTTTTTTCATTTGTTTTCTGTATATATGATTTTGACCGATGGCAATATTTCCCAAAATAAAATCATAGAAACCTCTCAATTCGTATTTAAACCAACAAATATTTGTCTGCCTATTGAGAAATACTATTTTTGCAATAACAATCAGACCGTAAGTCTTTAAAAATAACACGATTGAATATACCAAGACCAACAAGTATTTTCATCAAATCATTTAATAAACTAACAGCAGAAATAAAACCTTCATGAACATAACTATGGTAAAAATTTTCTCTTTCTTGATTGTCTGTCATGTTCAATATTATTTAAGTCCCTTTTGATATTCCAGCAATGTCATGTATAATGGAATAGGTGCATTCAATTGGGATGTCTTTAGCTGCAGTCTCTTTCCAACTGTGAAAACAAAATGCTCTCAATATGCTTGGTTTCCTTCCGTAGTGAAGGGATGAATGTGATGGGATAAATTTATGAATATCAAACAGAAGATTTTAGGGTTTTATTTTTTTTATGTGACCTTAATTATCAGGTTTACTAAATTGTATTACTGATAAAGTTTATCAGTTAATTTGAATTTTGGCGATAAATTGGAAAAATTCGATACTTCTATTTTAAAATTTTTGACTCAAAAACAATTTTTTCTTAAAAAAATAGTTTATTTCAGGTGACTGCCATAAAATGATCGGCCTACCTGAAAATTGATGGGTTTTCTACGACCTTTATTAACTAAATCTTGCAATCAGCCAAGATTGTAAATTGATGTTTTTTTCCAAAAATGAGCAATTTCAGTACAGCAAAAACGGTACCTAACAATGAAAAAGTAAGGTTATTTTCGGTATGAGCACCATTAAATTAACTATAAAAAAATGCTTCTTGTCACCCAAAATCTTGTTGCCTAGCACGGCATAATGAATCAACTCTCTTACCTGCAGACTTAACAATGGATTCAATATAACCTTTCCACGAAATTATTAGCCTGAGAAGGTGCAACGAGTGACTATCCTGGTGGTCAGAATCAGCCATGCTAATGGATGACAGGAAGAGATTTATTATATGATTAATAGAAAGAAGCTTTGTTTTGGAGGCGTTAAAATAAACAAGCCAATCTTTGTCCCAGTTAACAATAGACTGTGGGTCATTTTTGAAATCAGCTGACAATGTGACATCGAACTTATTTAACTTACTCTCGAAGCAGAAGTAAATAGGTATGTCATCAGCATAGATGCCAAAGTGAGATTTGGTGCCATCAGGAAGGTCATTGATAAAAATTAAGAGCATGGATAAAGCTCTGGAGAACACCTGCATTAGTATAAAAGGATCGAGAAGTGGAGCCAAAGTTTGTTTTCTAGACTCGTTGTAGCGTCAAATCTCCCTGTTGTATTGTCTTTTAGCTCATCAGGATTTATTCATGGCTTACATTTTGTACAACTTGATCCTTCAATCTTTCGTTGGTGCTTGGCTTAATGCTTTATACAACTTTTTTTAAAGTCAAAGACCCTTTTAGTATCATTTTATCTTCACCGTTCAGAAGACGAGATTCCTCCAACCATGTTGAATGCTTGTGCTCTCAATAAGGTCTCATGTTTTGGACGTCTACAGAACACAGGATCAACTCAGAGCATAAGTGTTAATAATATATGCAAGCCGTTCCTAAAGATGATGGGGAAATGGTTGGCTCATTCTAAAGTTCATATATACTTTTACCCCATATCAAACATAGTCACATCTAAGCTACGCTTAGAAAAACATTTGGGTACTTCGACGTTGTGTAATTTTATTGTCTCGCTAGTCTAATTACGATTGATGAGTTATCATTTAAAAAATATACTTTTTTGTGTCATTTTTTTTTACGCTTAAAAAACATTTTTATCTTGACGTTGTGTAATTATTAGCAAGGATTCTTATAAGTCTAATTACGATTGATAGTGGTTTTACTAATAATTACTGGGTTTTTTACCTTTCGGCCATGTGTCACAATTAAGACGTATCGCTTAGAATAACATTTGGGTAATTGACGTTTTAAATTATAATGGCTTGTCTATTAGTTTCGGATACGATTGATAGTGAGTTACATCCCTAAACTTCCCCCATACTTTCGGGTTGTTTACATCTAAAACGCTTAGAAAAACATTTTTTTTATCGACGTTGTGTAATCACTGGTTTTGTCTCGCTAGTCTAATTACGATTGATAGTGAGTTACATCCTTACTGGGTACCCCATACTTTCGGCCTTGTGTCACATCTAAGCTACGCTTAGAAAAACATTTGGGTACTTCGACGTTGTGTAATTATTAGCAAGCTTGTCTCGCTAGTCTAATTACGATTATTGAGTTACATATTATGGGTATATATATTTTCATATTTGTGTCACATCTAAGCTACGCTTAGAAAAACATTTGGGTACTTCGACGTTGTGTAATTATTAGCAAGCTTGTCTCGCTAGTCTAATTACGATTGATAGTGAGTTACATCCTTACTGGGTACCCCATATTTTCGGCCTTGTGTCACATCTAAGCTACGCTTAGAAAAACATTTGGGTACTTCGACGTTGTGTAATGGTTATAAAGCTTGTCTCGCTAGTCCAATTACAAGTAAATTCTGATTTCGATCCTCACTAGGTGCCCCATACTCTCGGCCTTGTGACACAACGTTTCTTTATTATCCGTAAATGCTATGTCTTCATAAGACAGACAATGAAGTAGTTTCCCGTTGCCTTTTCTGCGGTTTTGAATTCGAAGTAGGTCTTCTAGACCGAGGGTTATCAACCAGGAAAAAAAATCCTACCCCAGGGGAGAATTTCAGGGTTTCATGGGGTAGGGAATCTTCTACTTTTTCACAAGTTTCTCATCGGCTGTATTCTTCATCAGAATAAAATCGATTTAATTACACTGAAATTTTATTGAAGTTTTTATTTATTGAATTCCAATACCCTGGTATTCTATTGAACTTTTTCCTTATCGAAGTATGCTTCAGTTTATTTATTTAAAAAATGAATGAAAAAAAAATTAATGCACATTATGTATTCAAGTTTTTGTTGAATACATAATTTCTATCGCTATTAAATTTGTAAAACTTCTATATAAAAATTAATCCACGTAAATGTATATGTACTAATACAGAAAAGAATGAAGATTTTCAATAATATATGCTGATTATTTGGTATTCACCTTTTCAGTCGGACAAAATTGAGAAATGGGGAATGACATTCTGACTTGTGGGGAAAAGGCTGCATTGGGCACATAAGCTTGAGAACAACTATTCTAAATTGACTCCAGCCCAAGGATAGACACATACATTTACTATGCTACCACCTGGGAATTATCACGACATATTGGAAAATAGTCCAGTGTATTCCAGTTGACGACCTCACTGTTTTGAATTCAAAAATGTCCTCCTTCTAGACTGGCTGCAACACAAGGTTAGACAGCCCAGTCGACTCTGCTATCGAGTGGAATCCCATTGTCTTTAGTTTTGAAATCATGTTTGTCCTTCTAGCTTGACTGCTGTTAAAGGCTAAAAAGTCACGTCTACCCAACTAATCAACCTGCAACTGGTATGAAAAGATACAGATTCTTAGTTTTCACAGAGACACATTTGTGTGAAAGAAGAGATTAGGCGTGAGTTTGAACTTACATCTACTATTTCATTTCTCGCATTTTTTTTTCTTTACGCAAACCGCCGACCCACCTGAGATCAAGTCTAATTGCCCAAATGAAATAGTGTCCTGAAAAGACGACCTGGCATTTGGTAAGGATTAACGATGCTAATCTGGTTACCTATTGCAACTGCGAAGTGAGTTCGATCCACACAGGATGCCCATACGAATTTCAACATTAAGCAGCAAAACAAATGTGCAACCACCCAACCAACATACTGTCCGAAAATGATCCATCAATTTAATATTAACGTGTAGCATCCTGCCTAGGGCAATGGCGCCTTAGTCCAACTCAAAGTATTCTTCTTTGATGACCACAAATCTATCCCAACATTCTTTTCACTATGTTAAACAGTTTGATAAATTGATCTTTCAGGATTCCCATCAGCTGCCACATCGCGAGCTTCATAATCTCATCATCATCAATCAAATATCATAGTGTGGTCGTAGGGTCACTACGTAGCTGATCACCTGACAAGATCCCTCTACATATCTGGTTAGAAAAACAATGAGATATTCATTCATGTGCAGCGTATCTTGGGCAAGGAGACCTGGTGGTGTCCGTAGCTTTCCAGGCCAAACGACAACCGAACTTGAAGGCTTTCCTTGGTCACGGACACATGGCCGTTGATTTGATCCAGGAAACCTTCTGCTGAGGTTGTTGAGTTCAGTTTAGGAAACTCTGCGTACATAGGTATGGAGCCCAGTCTACTCCACTGTGTTAGATGACAGTTGACAGTCGACCTTTGATAGATCCCGTTGGTTGTCTAGCCATCTTCCTCACCAGAAAAGCTTGGGCTAAAGGGTACGATATAATTGTCACCGATTTGAAATCTCCCCTACCCGTTTAATGGGGATTTTAAAACTGGCAAAAAATACATAGCTTATAAAGAGTCTATTCTTGACTGTAGACTGTGGCTTGAAATCGGGATGGATACGATAATTTGACAACAATTTTACTTCCAATTTTAATTTATTCGCCCTGCGATGAATTTTTTGGTAAAGATTAAAAATTAGTTTGTTTGTATTTTTTCTTATAAAAGATATTAAAGGTTGATTGGTTATTTCCACAAGATATCTTTACTCAAAAGGGTTATAAATTAAAATAGTCTCATGCGAAAATGAAATTTGTTTGCAATTCTGAAATCGTTTAATGTTTACGTCTGGCCACCATAAAATTGTATGCCTCGCCTCTGAAATTAGGTATAACCATGCTTGAAATCGAGATGACTACTTGAAACATCCTTCGCTCACCGCCCAAAATCACACAGACATGACGAGAAATAGAATCTGGTGTGTAGCTAATTATAATATTATAAGTAGAAACGAACCCGATTCTATTTTGACTTGTTTCTAGGTAGATAGATAAACAGTGTAATCACAGATATTAAAACTGCATGATATCTGATAGTTTCAAGCCTTAAGCGATCATCAGGCCATGTGTTTGTAAGCTACACACAACTAGTGGTGATGGTTTTGAGGGACGAACGGATAATGTTATTCCTTTCTTTGTTCAACAGGCAAACTCATTGTCATTTTGTCTCGTTGGTTATGCTAAAATATTATTATTATTATCATTATTCAATCCGGAGTTTGGTGTACTTCTTAAGACTTCGCACATCGTTTTTCTGTTTGAAAAAAATCCTGTGAAATCTTTTCTGGCTGAACCTTTCCTAGGTTAAAGAATTTTTTTCTCCATTGCACTATCAAGTATTTCATATTTTGCTACCACAATCAGTAGTCTTTCCTCCACCCCGTGACATATCTACGTAACCTTTCCAATTCCATTGCAACACAATCTTCAATGCTTATTAACTATAATTTTGCGTCATTTCTGTATCTTTTTGTATGCATCTGCTTGAAAGATGAATTTCACTATATATAGGAACTACCTTTCCGGGCTTTATATCCATTGTTGCACACCCTTCTTTTTATTATTATTATTATTATTTCCTTTGATTTCTGTTTTATACACATTTCCTCCCAGGTCCAAACCAGAGACCTAAGATCAGAAATGGTATTTTCAACTGTGCATTTTGCTAAAAAAATTTAAAAAATGCTCACACACATTTTACATAGATGAAGCACTTCGTAATTTGTGAGATATATTTATTTTTATTATTATTATTATTATTGTTATTGCTGTTGTTGTTGTTGTTGTTTGTGTGTTATGTTTCCTGCTTTGCATCCTGTTCAAACTATGCTCCTAAGACCCTATAGGAGAATTGTCATTTAATTGATAGCACTTTTCTTAGTATATGGGATGTTTTTAGTAGGGCGTTCTTTTGGGCAATTTGTATATTGATGTTACCTGTGACTCTGTTAAATTGTCCATTCCTTTTCTCACGAGACCCAGGGATCCGATTACTATTGGTACAATCTCAGAGGATATTTACATCGTTATTTTGGGTAACTATATCTGGTTGGTTCTCATACCATCTCTCAGTGGTTTCGATTTTGTGCTTCTTGCATATCTTCCAGTGAACATATATCGCTACCTTTTTATTATCTTTTGCATGGTCTCTCGTTTTCAACTGGAGATCTTGTATTATGGTTTTTCGCTATCAAATCATACGATCTCAGACGACGAGCACCTTTCGTAGAATATTTGCAGTGCCAAGCAACGCGGACTTCTGAAGCGATAAGGTATTACGATTTTTCTAACTTACGACAGAATTTTGACAAATCAGATACTTTTCTTTCTATACAAACACGGGGGATTAAAAAGCATGTAGAGAAAGGTTTAGATATGGGAATTTTAAAAATTTGTATTAAAAATAAATAACGCTTATGAAGGATTTATTAAAATATTCTTCAAAAATTGTTATACATATTGTCATGAGTCCTTACCTATAACTACAGAATGAACTATTCCTAACACTGTGCATACTACGCCCTCAAGAGAGAGGGTCGAATTGAGTCGAGCCAATAGTAGTTCACTCCAAACCAGACTGACAGTCATACTAACACCTTCCACATCTTATTTTGTGTAATATACCTTCGTTATTTCTACTCATGTGTTCGTGTTGTTCTTCCTTGGTCCTAACCAGGACCATAACACATATCAAATGCTACCGCTTACTTTATAAATGCTATTTCATAATAGGAAGAACAACACGAAAACCCCAATGAATATAATTTCAGGCTTTTATATCCTCTTGGAATTATTTTGTATACATATATATATATATGTATGTATGTATGTATATATATATATTTATATATTTTAGATATATTATTGCATATGTATGTGTATATTTGCCACTAATATTATCTACACACAGACACATACACATATATATATATATATATATATATATATATATATATATATATATAGGTTAAAACCGTAAAATTAAAAAGTAAATGATCCAAGTGAATCATAAAACTGATCCAAAAAGACAGTTCAATATATTTATTATAGAACAAATATAAATAACTTACATTTAATGAAACTCAATACTCCATATGAATTGCCATTTCACCTGCTAAGGAAAAATTCCTTACCGAAGCTTTTCAGCACAAAATTTCTTTTTTAAATTTAATATCAAAATTTTTTGTGTTTAAAAGCCTTGGTAAGGGAATTTTTCTTAGGCGGTGAAATGGCCATTCATATGAGGAGGTACTGAGTATCATTAAATGTAAATTATATAATATATATATATATATATATATATATATATATATATATTATATTTTTATCATATATACAAAAAGAGTTTACTCACTGCAAAGATGCAACTTCATTTCGGTGCATTGCACCTCGACGGGTGAGAACTAAAATGGTTATCCAGAATTTTCGTTCTCATTGCATCGAGATATATATATATATATATATATATATATATATATATATATATATATATATATATGCATGCAAAAGTCACTCTCTAATACATATTTCTTTTAAAAATGAATGGCATGATATATTTTTATACAACACAGTTCAAAAAGTTTGAGGTAGCCCTGCTAATGTCTTTCATTTTTTTTTTAAAGTGACTTAACCCAAAGAGTTCAATCCCTGGCCACATCAGAAAAAAATAAAATCGGTGTGTTGAATTTTTAAGAGGAAATAACTAAAACTGAAAATATCCGAAGGCATGGCATGTGGAATTAGAACAATCTCACCTGATGGACTAAATAAATGCTTCGGTTCAAATATCGCCTGAAGAAGGCCGAAACGTCGTGAATATGGCAGTAAAGATCTGGACAACAATCCGAACGATATAAACAGTGTCGGAGCGTAGAACTGCCGAAACGAGGAGAATATGACAATAAAGATGAGGATAACAGTTCAAAAAATGTAAACATTGTAAATGTAAATATAGACATATGGTATTTATATTTCGCTGGATTGGATTGTCTGGCAAATTCACCGGTTGCCCACAGGTAGCGTAGGATCATTTAATTGTGGGAATAGTGCGTTTCCATTGGTTTTGCATGAATCATAGCCTATTCAATAGAACGGAAGTGTGAGGTAGTATCGGAACCCTACAAAGGACAGGAAATTGCGGAGAGCCATGATCGCCCACAACCGGAACCGACACGACACACAGAACCAGTAGAATGATATCGTGTAAATGGTTGGTAGAACGGGGATTATTTCGAAACAGCAAAAAAAAAAAAAGAAAAAAAAATTACTAAGACCTACAATGGACAGGAAATTGTGGAGAGCCATGATCGTGCACGTTCTGAAGGGACACGACACACAGAAGAATTAAAACAGGGATTAGGAGTGATAGCAAAAAGATAAAATTTGCTAAAGCCTACAAAGGACAGGAAATTGTGTAGAGTCATGATTGACAACGTCCTGAAGAGACATGTCACATAGAAGAAGTTATGGCTAGGGTTAGTGGTGGTGTCAAATGTAAACAGCGGTAGAAGCAACAAAAGGTAGAAATGATATAAGCAAACAAAGGGAATGGAGAAAATACAATTTATTACAGACAATAAGTTTTTGAACAAATAGCCATTAGATAAACTATAGTAAGCTGTTGTTGCTTGCCAATTTATAGCCACAATCTGATTACGAATATTGCATTTAGTTCGTTGCATATCTTGTTCTTCTATAGAACTCTCTTCCAAGTTGTTCATTGTTTGCCACACGCCTTGTGTCATCTATCACGTGGATTCCGGGATCTTTTCCGACCTTGTATTGTATAACGGCATATCAAATCTTCATTAAATACCAAATTTTAATTTTCTTGGGAGCATTAGTAATTGCTTTTATATATATTGCTAGTCATTTTTGTCTTCAAAAATGTATTGCTGGTATTTTTTTTTCTTTTACAAAAATGCATTGTTGATACTATTATAATATAGTTATAATAATTATTATAAAAATGTATTGCTGGTAATATTTTTTATCAACAAGTAAAACAAAAACGTAGAAATGCTACGAGAAAATTCAACAAAGGTGTTTTGGTGTAGATGCAAATTTGATACGAGCTACGTTTCAGATGTTTTCAGACATTATCCAGTGAGACATTTATTAGTTTCAAAGAAGTACAAAATTATAATTTTCATCAAATTGTGATCCTCTGACTTCAATGAACTTGCTATAGTGCTCGAGCCATTCCGTGAAGGCCCCATGGAAATCATCCAAAGTGAAGATATCCAGGGACCTTACCACATCTTCTTAATGTCTTCAAAACAACTCCTCTTGAGATTCATCAATTTCAGGAACCACTAAATGTTGCAGAGATTAAGGTATGAACTGTATGGAGGGTGACAAGCAAACCATTTCTTTGCTGTCACCATCACGTCTTTCATTCTGTTCATCACTGAGCACCGCGGGAAATTTACGCGTGTTCAGATCTTCATTAATAATTCTGTGTACAGTGACCACACCAACTCCAAACTGGATGCTAATTGTCTTTAGAGACATATGACGATCTTCATGCGGAAAATGCGAATTTTCTTAAATAACATTGATGTTCTAATGTCCACGTCCATGTTGTCTCCTTCCCTCATCGCTCACCGTCTGTCAAACCCTGCTCACCGTCCTTGAACCACTTGTGACAGCGAAAACCACATGCTCAGCTCATACAAGTTAATCCATAAACAGTACGCGATATTTCTTACGTTTCTGTAGCATTTTGCCCAGTTTAACACAAAACTTTATTGCATAACCAGCTTCTAAATTGTCTTCTCGTCCCGGCTGCATCCTGCAAACTAGTCAGATTTGACAAGCAGGGTGTGTTCAAAAAGCTTTTACAGCCGTCTCCTTCAATCTGGAATAACAAAAGTTGTCAACTTATTAGATATATAGAAATTATATAGTAAATCTACAATAATTTAGGAAAGCTATAATTGCCTCTCCAAAAAGTGTCTCCAGTCATCTTGCACTTTGTGCATATGGTATTGGCTCATCGACTGTGTATGATATAAGCAAACAAAGAGAATGGAGAAAATACAATTTATTACAGACAATAAGTTTTTGAACAAATAGCCATTAGATAAACTATAGTAAGCTGTTGTTGCTTGCCAATTTATAGCCACAATCTGATTACGAATATTGCATTTAGTCCGTTGCATATCTTGTTCTTCTATAGAACTCCAAGTTGTTCATTGTTTGCCACACGCCTTCTCTCACATGGATTCCGGGATCTTTCCAGACCGCGTCCTGTTTGTTTGTTTAACGACATATCAACTCCTTACGGGTCATTTAATGCTGAAATTTAATTTTCTTGGGAGCATTCTTTTACAAAAATGGATTGCTAGTAATATTTGTCTTCCAATATATATTCCTGGTAATTTTTTTCTTTTACAGAAAATTGTTGATAGTATGTTTTTTTTTTTGTTTTTTTTTTTTGTTTTTTTTTTTACAAAAATCTATCGCTGGTAATATTTTTTTAATTTTTTTACAAAAATGAATTGCTGGTAATTTCTTTACTATGAAAATGCATTATGGTCATTTCTACTACAAAAATGTATTTTTATATCCTCAAAGTGTTTTGACCTAAGTTTGGGAGTTAGCTATTTGCCCATATCTGGAACCCTAACTGGTGCTACCACACAGGGTCGATGTGGACCAGAGAACAACAGCAATTAAGAGGTGGTACTACGCTCCTCAGAACCTCCTGATTTGAGGCCTTGCTGCAGTACGTAGTTTATCTTCATACCCAGGACGCCAGACCTAGTCTTGGTCTAGCCATCTTATTGTGGTATCTATATCAATTATAATTTTATTGGCTATCACAAGTTAGGTTGTGCAGATGGTATCATGGATAGCATCTCGGATGGAGAAGTCAGAGAACTGAGTTCGAATTCCGATCGAGCTCGTTGCATTCATCTCTGCATAAATACCCTTGAGAAAGGTATAAATCCATCACCCCGCCCCATCTGTGGGTTAAATATTGTGAATTTTATCGGGAACAAAATTGATATCTCTAAAAAAAAAACTGTAGTAATAGGAACAAATAAATTCCTAAATCACCACCAACCCCTACTAGTAGAATATGTAGTTGTCTGGAAGCAAAATAATTAATAATAAAAGAAAAGTTAAGCAATAGAAATGCTTTAAAATACAGATAAGATTGGTAATGAACAATAAAGAACGAAAAAGTTATATAAATAGTTTAATAAATACAGAATACTCT
>CAHIKZ030001977.1:102500-137500 GCA_903632075.3 Acanthosepion pharaonis
CCTTCAGCCTTTCTTCTTCTCTTTCTTTCAGCCTTTCTTCTTGTTTTTCTTTCAGCCTTTCTTCTTGTTTTTCTTTCAGCCTTTCTTCTTCTCTTTCTTTCAGCCTTTCTTCTTGTCTTTCCTTCAGCCTTTCTTCTTCTCTTTCTTTCTGTTTTCTTCTTTTTTTTTTCTTTTCAGCCTTTTTCTTTTCTTTTTTTCTTTCAGTTTTCTTCTTCTCTTTCTTTCAGCCTTTTTCTTCTTTCTTTTTCCTTTCTTTTTTCTTCTCTTTCTTTCTGCCTTTCTTCTTGTTTTCTTTTCAGCCTTTCTTCTTCTTCTTTCTTTCAGCCTTTCTTTCTTTTCTCTTTTTTCTGTCATTCTTTCTTTCTGCTTTTATTCTTCTCTTTCTTTCAGCCTTTCTTCTTCTCTTTCTTTCAGCCTTTCTTCTTTTTTTTTTCTTTCTTCTTTTCTTTCTTCTCTTTTTTCAGCCTTTCTTCTTTTTTCTTTTTCAGCCTTTCTTCTTGTTTTTTTCTTTCAGCCTTTCTTTCTTTTTTCTTTCAGCCTTTCTTCTTTCTTTTTTTCAGCCTTTCTTCCTGTCTTTTCTTCAGCCTTTCTTCTTTCTTTCTTTCTGCCTTTTTCTCTTTTTTCTTTCTTCAGCCTTTCTTCTTCTCTTTCTTTCAGCCTTTCTTCTTGTCTTTCCTTCAGCCTTTCTTCTTCTCTTTCTTTCTGCCTTTCTTACTTTTTCTCTTTTTTCTGTCATTCTATCATTCTGCTTTTATTCTTCTCTTTCTTTCAGCCTTTCTTCTTGTCTTTCCTTCAGCCTTTCTTCTTGTTTTTCTTTCAGCCTTTCTTTCTGTCTTTCTTTCTAGCATTCCTTATTTCTGCCTTTCTTTCTTTCTTTCTGCCATTCTTTCTGCATTTCTTTCTTCCCGCTTTTCCTTCTTCCTGCTTTCAGCCTTACTTACTGCCTTTCTTTGTGTCTTTCTTTCTTTCTTTCTTTCTTTCACTTTTTCTTTCTTTCTTTCTTTCTTTCTTTCTTTCTTTTGTTCTGCCTTTCTTTCTCTCATCATATCTTTCTTTCTTTCTTTCTTTCTTTTTGTTCTTCCTTTCTTTCTGTCTTTCGTTTTAGCTTTTTTCTGTTTTTCTTTCATTCTTTCCGCTTTTCAGCTTTATCTTCTGCCTTTCTTTCTGTTTTCCTTTTTGTCTTTTTTTTTTCTTTCTACCTTTCTTTCTTTCTGACATTCTTTTTCTCTTAGTTTTGATAGAGTTCAAAAAGCGTCTTGTGGATGAAGAATTATTTTCCACCCCACAACCCGTTTACCCCAGTCGAAATGATCCAAACTTCTCGCTACCCTATCGTTGTTTCCATAGCCAGTGTTTCGACGAGCCACATTCCTTAGTTCCACCATTCCTGACCTTTGCATGAAAGATCAACCATGCCACGTACACTAAAACGAATTTTCGCAATTCTTTTTCCATTCCATTAATAAGATGGAAGTTCCATTGTAACAGCTTCTTCCAAAGAACCGCTGCTTCGTGTAACTGATTCCTGAAATGATGTTTTCTCTATCACTACAATCTTAGCCTCTTCAAGTCTTGTGTTAACCGTTATTTTTCCGATATATCCTCATAATATGAACATCTCACATCCTTCTTACCTTCATGCAACAATTGCATTCAGTAAACATCTACCTTGAGTGACTCTTCGAACCTGAAATGAAACGGTATATAAAACAGGTCGCAATGACAATGTCCCAGCAGACACTGCTAATGTGGCCATGCGCAAACCTGAAGGGATGAAAATTCTGCCTCAACCTGCCTGTGGTTGTACCATCAGATTACCACCTTTTCCGGGCTATGGCTGCTTTTCTGTGCGGACGAAGGTTCAAAAATGGGGGTGAGGTTGAGAAGCAGTAGCAGGGCGTATTTTACCTCTAAACGAGCCAAATATAAAAGGCGTGGAGTTCAGTTTCTGGCGCAACGATGGCAATAGGCAATAGATTATTTACAAGTCTGCCATTCATTATTATTATTCTATTTAACTGATATTTATTTTTCAACCATGAACAGAATAAAACACTCAGATATATTTCAAGACATTTTTATGTTTATACATTCTTTTTTATAGATACAAATATTTAAATAAATGCCCTGTTTATAATAAACAGTATTAACGACATTTACCGGCCTGAATGTCCGAGAAATTGTCATAGAAAATATTACAGAGCTTTTACTTAAATATTTGTATCGATAATAAACAATGTATAAACATAAAAATATCTTAAAATAATTGTCAGACTTGGTCCATTTCATTATATATATATATAAAGAGAAAGAGAAAGGGGCGGAGAGAGAGAAGTCATTGAGAGAGAGATAAGATAGACTTAGATAATTTTAGTGTCTCTTGTTTGAGAGAGAGATAAGATATATATGTATATATATATATATATATATATATATAGAGAGAGAGAGAGAGAGATGATGTTATTAGTTCTGTTTCCTTGCTTGTAGTGAAGTGATTAAAACATATTTTGAAGAATAAAAGTTTTTCGTATGTAAATTATTAGAAATATTAATTAAAGTTTGAAAAGCGGAAAAAACTTTTGACTTAAATTGGCAAGTTTAATTCTCAATAATGATTAACATGACCTTGAATAATGTTTTCCTTATTACAACAATATTCGTAATTAAGATTGCTATAAGAGAGTGAATTATTTTTTATTTTTTAAATCATTTTATAGGTTTTCACTTTGTTTCTAAAGCGTGTTATTGAATTTTATGTTTTACGTTTAAAAAAAGTAACTTCATATTTCCAGATGTATTGATCACGTTTTCTATACATCATATCGAAAATTTATCATTTGCCATCTTTTTCCTTATCTTTGATTTTGATTCTATTTTATTTACAGCTTACGTGGGTGAAATGATCTTCCATATACAAAAGAAGAAACGTGAGAAGGCAGCTGCAGATTTTCCTGTGGATGCAGACATGCATGCTAACAGTTGGGTATATCACCGTATCAATAAATCCATGACCTAAAGATAAAGAGAAAAAGAAACACATATTTTGCATAGTTCTGGGGATGACGATAAACTACATCCGGCAACAAGGCCTTTGATCGGGAGATTGGAGGCTTTGAGGAACGCGAAACCACCTCTTAATTGCTGATATTCCCAGGTCCACGCTGAGCCGGGGTAGTAGCACCTGTTCGGGTCACAGCTATGGGCAAATAGTGAACCTCCAAACAAAACAGTAGTAAATTATAATAATGCATTTTATAGTTAAAATACAAGTAATACATTCTTATACAAAAATCAACAATACATTTTATAATAAAATGACCAAAAATAGGTTTTTACAGCAAAATAACAATCAATGAAATACTAAAAACGTCTGTCTATATTTCTGAGATAAAATTATGTACATTATTTACATTATTCGGACTCTTGTCCAATAGACTTTTTATCGTCATATTTATCACAACGTTTCGGCCGTTGTACGCTCCGGCCTTCTTCAGGTGGACACATGGCACAGTGGATAAAGGCGTTGGTTAATCAGTGACAGGACCCAAAGAGTGTGAGTTCAATACCCAGTTAAGGCAGTGGAGAACTTTCAGAGGGGAAATTGCAGGAGATAACTGATAACTGACATCCATCAAACATGGCACGTGGAACTAGAACAGTCTACCCCAGTGAGCGAAATAAAGGGTTCAGTTCGAAATTCTAACCACCTGAAGAAGACCGGAGCGTACAACGGCCGAAACGTCGTGATAAATATAGTAACAAAGATTAGGAAAATAGTCCGAATAATGTAAATAATGTACTAAAAATGTATAAAACACATTTTTATAGTAAAATTACCAACAATAGACTTTTATACTAAAATTACTAACAATATAGTTTTATTAAAAAGTACCATCAACACATTTTATTATCTACAAACGATATATTTTTAAAAAAATATATACGTTTATATTGAAAGTATAAAATAGCGTACAAAATATGTGTAGTTGAAAGCATAAAACTGCATTCAAAGTATTTAGATTTCCGCATTGAATAACCCATAGAAGTGTTGATATGTCGGTAAACAAAATGAACTAACCAAACCAATCAAAATATTTAGATTTCGGCATGCAGTAATCCATGTAGGTGTTGATATGTCGGTAAACAAAATGAACCAACCAAATCAATCACAATATTTGGATTTCGGTATTAAATAACCCATAGAGATGTTTATATGCCGCTAAATAAAATCAAACAGTGGATTTTGCCAATAAAATTATCAAGGATGTCCTTGTTATACACTCCCTTGTTAATACATGCAGTCTGACTCCGTATCATTCAACTAACACTCAGCTGATGTTTATTTTTCAACATCAGAGTGTGACTGTGTGGTCAATCGGACCACGCAATGATAAATCATTTTGCAACCTTCCAAGAATATTCTTGGATGAATAAAATTATCAAGGATGTAGTCATTTATACATGGCCATAGTCTTCGGGCTCTCCTGCACATCTCTTTTGATTTCGCCGCACCCCTTTTGCCTGGCTGTCTGTTGACTGAAGGGAAGACGCAATAAATCATTTTAACCTTCCAAGAATATTCAGATGATTATAAACCTGGCGCCTCTGTAAGTCTGTAGTACCGGTCAAGTCTTGGCGAACAATCTGAGGGGGTCATTCAGTCCTCCTGCTCCCATCTCCGTCACTCATAAAAAAGCCACTAAAATCTTCATATGATTGTTAGAATTTGCAATGAAAGGACATCCTTTTCCTAACTCCTGTCTGTTGCCAAGCATTTTAGTAAGTTAAAATATTGACTATATTGATTATTTTGTTTACATCTATAATTATGCTAATTTGATAAAAATATTGAGGATTTATAGTAAATTTAAATTCGAATTATGTGATTTCTTATGTCAAAGTTTTAAAATTTCAATAAAGCGCTTTAATGCGAATACAAGCAGAATATTTTTTTTATTTTTTTAAATCCAATCTTGTTTTCAAATTGACGAAGGGCTTAACAGTCATTTTATGCCAGTGCCAGATACATACGGATCTTACCACATTCTTCTAAAACCAATGATATAATTTCAGTTGATTGGATTTTTTATATGTGCAATGTGCAGTCTCTCTGATCTTGCTCTAGACATTTTTTACATATTTAATCAAAACCTTTAGGTATGGTCACTGTGTTTTGGAAGGCTGTTTTTTCTTAATGTTTAGAAAAAAAATTAAAGTGAAAATTATTACTTCTTAACCCATACACTTTGAATAAAAGAGAATAAACTTAAAAATAAATAAATAGAATTTTTATTTATAAATACTCGAAATTATAAATTAAAAATGTAAATTTACAAAAAATGCAACTTTCGAGTTTAGCCGATATTTTTATTATTATTATTAATTAATTCGTGAAAAGAAGGCAAGTAAATTATTTATTTTTTTTAAATCAATCCAAAGGCGATAAAATGCCATCGTTTTGTCAGTTAATCATTAATGAACAAAAATGTAATAATAATAAAAATTTACCTTTGTATGATATTAATTTGTAAAAATTCCAAATATATTTGAGATGTGTTTAACTAACTTACAACAATTTCACAATGAAGCGTCCCCCCCCAAATCTCATTATGCAAATGATCCGTGACCCTTGGCTGCAAATGTGAACGAGTGCCGTGAAGTCTATGCATAATTTCCATCGGAATAAAAGAATAATCCGCAAAAGTTCATAGTTTCTGGAAGCGGATGACACTGATGACGTCACCACCTTAATAAATCCGGGCAACTTTCTCTGTGCCTGGTGTTTTTTTTAGCATCAGCTACGGCCCTGGTCTCATATATATATACATTATATGTTACTGCTTCTATAGGCTTATATACATGGATTAGTAATAGTGTAGTATATAATATATACATGGATTAGTAATAATAGTAATATGGATTAGTGTATTTATATTAAACAAAGATTATTCTTTTTATCTTTACCAGGTAGCTAAACCCTATTTAATGATGTCTGACTATAAGCATAAAAATGGTGCTCAAAAAAGAGACAAGAGAAAAAGGAAACAATATCCAAGATAAGGAAGACAACATAAAATTGATACATTTTTGCTAAGAAAGCTACATCCTCTGAGCAAGTCAAAGATGCAGCTGACTTTGGCTTACAAGACAAAGTATCAACAGCCTGCAGAAGCACCTTCTGAATTTGAAATTACTCCTCATTCTGCTGAACCCTTGATCTCTCCCAGCCAGATGAAACCGAATTCGATGGGCCACCAGCTAAGGTTTCAAGATATCTGATTCCATGACAACCAGTACACAGATTACACCTGCGAAAAATGCATATTTTCTTAAACCAGATACCAGCCATAATGCCTCTATTTCACAGATGTTCTGGAAATTTAATCCAAACCAGCCTGTAAGTAACATGCCATTCAATAGTGCTGTTGTATATGACCAACAATGCATTCAGGGCATGAATATTAACAGAAAGTAGGTAACATACAATGAAGAAAACAAGACTTTGCATTGCTCGTTTTGTCTGATGTATGCTCCCGAGAAAAGTCGAAACATGAAGATGATCCAGGGCTGTTCTGACTGGAGACACATCACAACAAGACTGTTTGAACATGAAAAGAGCCACTGTCATAAGCATTTCACTAATGCATATTTTCTGAATGCTTGTGAAAGATCCATCGAGCAAAATTTGTTAAAAGAACAACTCTCCTTAAGAACTCAACAAGTGCTTCAGCGTCGCTCTGTTTTAAAGTGTGTAATTGATGTAATATTTTACATTGGTTTTCAAGTCTTGTCTTACCGCGGCATAGAGAAGCTGTTGCAACTGTATTTGATGAAAGTAATCATGATAATCGTGGGAATTTTCTAGGGGCTATAAAACTTCTTACAGAATACAATCCACGCCTGCAGGAACATTTGCAGAAGGTCATTTTGCAGGGCAAACAAAAAGATCCATCTAAGAAAGGGCGTGGCAAATTTGTAACTTTTTTTAAGCAAAACAACTGTGAATAAGATAATAAATATTATTTCAGACATGGTCAAAAACAAAATTGTGAATGAGGTGAAAAATGCAGGGATGTTTTCAGTACAAATTGACTACCCAAGACATTTCTGCCCATGATCAGTGTGTCATTGTCCTTAGATATGTTGTTAGGGACAGAGCTAAGGAAAGACTTTGGATAATTCAAGTGGAAAATGCTTACAGACCCTGCTACGAAATTCACTTACAGAGATAGGCCTGACACTGGAACAGTTTATTGGAGATTCATTTGATGGAGCAGCTAATATGAGTTGTGTTTACTCTGGTCTTCAGGCACTTATGAAAGCAGCTCGCCCAAATCACATCTATACTTGCTGCTATGCACATGTTCTGAATCTGGTAATCAGTGATGCAAGCAGTGGATGTGTTGCAGCAGTTAGTCTGTTTGGTCTGATTACTGAACTATCTACATTTTTCAATGATTCCTACAAAAGAATGAAGGTCTGGGAAGAGCATATGCAGACAAAACCAGGAAATAAGAAGCGCCTAAGACTAGAGCACATTGGTCAAACTAGATGGTCAAGTAGAGGTAGAACACTTCGAAAATTGTTTGGTAGCTACACAGATCAATCATCAGAATTCTATTCAGACCTTCTGATCATTCTTCATCAAGTAAGTGAAGCAACTGATTTCAAAGGATCAGTTCGCTATGAAGCACAGAAATTGAGTGAAAACTTGCGCAAATTTGAAACCATCTTAATGGCATTTACATTCATCCAAATTTTTGATATTACAACACCAGTGTCAAATTATCTGCAGACATCAGGCCTGGATATCATGCAAGCTTGGCACATGATTAACAAAGCCATTGAAAATGTTGAAAAAATCTCAAGTGATTTTAGTGGCATTTTTGAAACAGCATCTAATTTTGTTGTTCATGCAAATTGTAAATTAGAAGAGGTGAACATTTCTGCCCCTAAGAGCTTCTCAATTTCAACCATCAGATTTAGTCGCTCAGCATCAGAAGGTATCACAGATGAGAAGAGAAATTTTGAGGTTTCATACCATAATGCAGTAACTGATGCTGTGCTCTCCAGCATGCGAGCTAGATTCTCATCTCATGAAAAACCTCTATAAGCAGATTTCCTGCTTTGACCCAAACAGGTTTTCTGAAATCTTGGCATATCCACAAAACGTGGAGCTAAATTTGATTGCTAATGCAGTATCAGAAATTGACAGAGTGGCATTACAGGATGAACTGATTTCATTTGCATCGAGCTACAAAGACCTGAAGAAGGAACTGCTAAAGAATATGAATGACAATGAAAAAGATTCAGACAGCTTGGAGTCAGAAGGGGGAGTATAAAGAAGTTGCTGAATCATCTGCCAAAAGAACATGTAAGAATTGTTTGTCATGTGCTTTCAAGTTTGTTATCAGAGTACAGGCTGTGTGCAGCTGTATATGAAAATTTATATGCAGCATATAAATTCATTCTAACACTAAGCATCACACAGTGCACATGTGAAAGATATTTTTCTAAACTAAGACTGTTGAAAAAAAGACAGAGGTCTTCACTCACCCAGAATAACTTGGAGTCACTTATGCTAATTGCTATTGAAAAAGACATTGCAATGAAAATCAAATCAAACAAAGACAAAATTATTGATAAAATTGCAGAATTCTCTGCTGAAATGAGTACAATGTTGTTACTGTAATCTGTGAACGTTAATATTTGAAACTTTTGTATTATTGTAAAGCATAGTACATCATATATTAGGATGTTTTAAAATGTAAAAATTTATTTTAAAAAGTGTATGTTAACTCATTTCAATGTCTGTTTCTAATATCTATTATTATGAATTTTTATAATTTAGTACATTGTTTACATGTTAATTCGTGGTAATTAAATGGAAATTTTGTTTGACATGTCATTATGCTTTGTTGTTACTATCAGCATGTGTCCATGATCTTCATGACCTTGAAGTTTTCAAATCTTTTTATGCATATAAACACATATATATCTTAAACTAAAGCCCTTACTTAGTTATGCCAATATGCACAGTTCACCTGCTGCACAGCCTCTACATAGAGGGGCCCAGATCCGTGCTTGTAAACATGTCATCTATCATTTTCAGTAGAGTCGTTGTCCTTCTAAAAGTTGTTCGGACTCCTGTACTCATTCTTGTTCTTGCTCTGTTTACCATAAAGCTTCGGTCGACCAAACGAAAAAACTCAAAGGATGATGTCGAATCGATCGGCCGAAATATGGTGATCACAAAGACAGCATTAATCAAAAATCTCTTGAAATAAATCTGTTCTTTATGCTTTGTCATACACCATCAGGGAAGTTTTTAACCGAGGTTCATGAAAGGTTTCAAATCTTTCAACAGCATACCCTCTCTCCTCGTTCGCCCAAATGATACTGATCGGGTATCCACTTGGGTACCATCCGTCAGCTACAATGTGACCACAATGTGTGTCACTACGCCAGTGGATTCGCACTTTTATACCAAACAATGTAGTAAATTTTTTAGCCAGGCTTACCACCTTGGTATATCCAATCACACGGTAAAACATTGAACCAGGGTTACTACACTTTTATATCCAATCATGCAGTAACACTTTGAACACCGTTTACCGAGCTATTGTAGCAAATCATGCAGTAATAATTTAAACCATGGTTACCCCGGTTATAGCCAATCACCAAACACATATCGGAATAAGAATTGCCACACATTTTTATAAAATAATGCAGTAAAACCATGTCCCAGGGTAACACATTGTTATATCCAATCATGCAGTAAAGTTTAAACCAGGATTACCACCCTGTTATATCCAATCATGCAATAAAAAATTGAACCAGGATTACCACCCTGTTATATCCAATCATGCAATAAAAACTTGAACCAGGATTACCACCCTGTTATATCCAATCATGCAATAAAAACTTGAACCAGGATTACCACCCTGTTATATCCAATCCACTATATTCTCCCACAGAAGTGCCTACAAACTACCACGCCGATCAATCGCTGAAAAATTGTTTATACCGATTTGGATAACTTGATGACCAATATCAAAATATGCATTGCCTTCAAGTGTAACAATATTTAACATGGCAGACGAAAAGGGTTAAAAAATGATTTTTTTTTATCAGAAAGGGACTCATTTTCCCAGGACATTGAGAATAGGTGTACGAATTCTGTGGAAAAAGATAGAAAATACGATTGTTACTGTTCGTCGAGACAAAGCTGACAGGTTCAGGTTCTTTGCCCGTGGAATCGATCGTCTTCCAAGCAAAATGCGAATCAGTTATTGAAGTAAATGGTGACTACGCTCCGGAATATTCATTTAAAAATGTTATTTTTGAATTGTTATGGGTTTTTTATAATATTGTTTAAAAACGCCTGATAATTATGCACCAATCCAATATCTATTTTAATCTCTTTTCTTCTTTCTTATAAATATCACAACAGTTGAATTCCCTAAGTTTGCTGATTTTTTTACTGTTTTACCTGAATAAATTCCAGCCCAAATTATCATTAGCCATTCTAATACAACTTTGAACCAGTATGATCACCCTAATAAACACTACCATATAGTAAAGATATGAACAAGAGATACCAGCGTAATATATCCAGTAAAACTTTGAACCAGGATTATCACACAGTTATGACCTATCAGGCTGTAAAACATTGAACCACGTTTACCACTTTGTTATATACATTCATACAAAACAAATTTGAACCACGATTACCAACCTGTTACATCCAATCCTACAGGAAATATTTTAATCAGGTTTACCGCCCTGTTATATCCAATCATGCAATAAAAGATTGTGCTAGGTTTACCATCCTGTATAGTCAATCACACATTAAAGGAATTTGAAACAGGTTTAACACCCTGTTGTATCCAACCAAGCAGCAAAGATTTGAACCAGGTTTATCACCATGTTATAACCAATGATACAGTAAAATTTGAACAACGTATACCACACTGTTATATCCAGTTATGCAGTGAACCAGGTTTACCCCATCCAATCAAACAGAAAAATTTCAAACAACGTTTACCACGCTGTTTATTTAATCATGCAGTAAGACCGGAATTAAAATCCAGTCGCCTACAATCATCAAATAAAGCTTGGAACCAGGCTAACCAAACTTTTATATCCAATCATGCAGTAACACTTTGAACAACGTTTACACCGATATTGTAGCAAATCATGCAGCAATAATTAAAACCACGGATACCCTTGTTATAGCCAATCACCAAGCACATATCTGCATAAGGATTGGCGCACATGCACATTTATATAAAATAATGCAGTAAAACCATAAACCAGGTTACCACATTGTTATATCCACAATCATGCAAAACATTAACCCAGGATTACTTCGCTGTTATATCCAATCTTGCAGTAAAGACATCGAATCAGGCTTACCACTCTGCCATATCTAATCATGCAGTAAAATTTTGAATCAGGATTACAAGCAGCAACATTTTGAACCATGGTTACCACCCTATTATATCCAATCATGCAGTAAAGCTTTGAACCAGGAGTACCAGCCTGTTATGTAAAATCACGCTATAAAATTTTGAACCAGGTTTCTCACCATGCTATATCCAATCATGCAGGGAAAATTTGAACCAAGGTTAACAAACTGTTATGTCCAATAATTCAGTAAATATTTGAACCAGGGTTACCAGTCTGTTATATCAAATCATGCTGTAAAACTTTAAACAAGGACTACCACAATTTCTATATCCAAACATACAGTAACAATTTCAAACATAATTACCACCAGGTTATATACAATCAGGCTGTAAAACTTTAAACCAAGCTTACCACCTTGTTATATACAAGCATGCAGTAAATCTTTAACCCAAGCTTACCAGCCTGTTATATCCAATCATGCAGTAAAACTTCAAAGAAGTATTACCACTTGGTCAAATTTATTAATATATTAAATATTTGAACCAGTTTTACCAACCTGTTATCTCCAATTATGCAGTAAAATGATAAAAATTGTATTGTCACCCAGTTATATCCAATCATGCAGTATGTTTTGATAAAAGAGAGTTTCAGGTAATATATTCACCCCTTGAGGATCACGGTTTGAAAGGGTTAAAGTGACCTATGGATATGCACATGAAGGTATGCCTGTCGTAGGACAAGGATAGCGACATGAGGTCTTTTTTTGGCACCACTCCCTCAGCTTATGTGCACACACGTAAGCATTGGCTGTGTGCGCGCGCGTGTGTGTGTGTGTAAGCACTCTTTTAGTTCTCTATAGTGTAATACTGGCTGCACTTTACTTTTATTTTTCAGCACCACCAACGAAATTAGACCTCTTGGGGGATCAAAATATCTTTCAGGATAAGACTGCAACCAACCGTTATCCAGCCTCGTCTGCAACTCGTGGTTATATTCTTCTTTGACACCTTTTGGTACTGGCTACTCGTGCATGCTGTTCCGCAAATTCTCTTACCACTCCCACGATGCGACCCCTATCTTTTTGTTTGGGCCGAATTCGACACAGAAATCGGATTCTTCTATTTTAATAACGGCGCAGTGACCCATCCCGCAATTCGGAAACCGTAGATTGCAATTCTCCATTATTTGGAGTCCGCTCAGCTTTTTAATAGAATCGAAGCCAAGCAACAGGTCAAAACCCAGTAGCTCTCCATCGACTACCAAAACATCGACGTCGTGGGGTGGTGTATTGTCCACGTCGAGCTTGATGTTTCCAACTCCGCTGTATTTATGGTACGTCCACCTCCTTCTCCCGTCAGGATTGACAGGCGGACTTACTAGACAGCAACTGTGAGCACTCCGTTTCCACCACTTCTACTCCCTTGATTCCATTCATAAGACAGAGAGCGCCACATTTACAACTAGTTTGGGGCAGTAACTGGCGCTGACATCTTGTTCCCTTGCTCTTTTTCCTGGACACACTGAAGCCAATGTGTTGCTTCCGGTGTCGTGGGTTAGGCCACATTGCCTAACCCACGACACCGGAAGCAACACATTGTTGAGCGTGTCCTTCGTGGCTGACAGGTTTGTAAATCTTCTCGTTAAACCAGGCACTCCTTGAAAAGGTGATTCCACCCAGAGAATCGATATCATCACATATCCTCCCGACGTTTAACTGTTTGAAGTTTATCAGCTGCCGTTCCGACTGCTTAGATGCTAGCTGCAGCCATCTTCTCAGTCATTATAGTCCGAGCTCGGTCCAACAGTTGACGTGTAGTCATTCCATCCTGGAAGACGCACGCGGTAGTTGCTTGACATGTGCTGTCAGTCCTGTTATGAATGTACATGCCCGGATATCCCACCAAACAGACCTACTAGCTTCATCAAATCGGCAAGAAACACATCGACAGACTCGTCCAGGCGCAGTCGCCGCTCCACTAACTGCTCATAAGCTAGGTAACGATCCGACACAAAGGCAACCTGCAGATCTCGTTTTATCTGTTCGGTATCTGTTTTTTGGTTTGTACTTAACTGATGGTAGATAGCAAATGCCCTGCCGGTGAATCTCAAAGGAAGAACTTGTTGATTCCACACAGATCTCAAACAAATTCAACTTTTTCTATCCATTCAGTAAATGCTTATCCGGTCACTGAGCCATCAAATTCAGGTATCAACTTGACGTCAAACGCCCTGTCACGATACAAATATAGTTGGTAGAGTTTTGAGGGGATAAACTTCAATACAGACGCTGTTCGTCTCCAGAAATTTCTTATTTTCCGGGGTAGGATACACGCGACACGTTGTTGCTTGGTTTGACGAGATAAGCCGCCATTTTCTTCGCTACATTTTTCTAATCATTTCACCACAACAAGGCGATAATGCCGCTAAAATGCAAGGGGTTATTGAGAGTGAAAGATACAGAAAAAAAAAACACCTTATTGAGGAGAAAGGACAGAAAAAGAAAAGAGTGGGAGTTGAAATTGAGTTACTGTCCGGTGAATGTCGGTTTACGGTATACGGATGTCTTGAACCCATGCTCTGTTCGAGATATTAGAACATCCAGGAATGGGAGTGTGTTGTTACCCTCTTTCTCCATCGTGAACTGTATTGAAGGTCTTATTGAGTTCACATGGTCCAGTAGAACCTGAACATCTTCCTGGTGTGACCAGAAAATGAATGTATCATCTCCGTATCTTAACCATAGAGTTGGCCTTAGAGATATAGATTCTAATGTCATTTCCTCAAAGTATTCCATGTATATATTCGCCATTGCTGGTGATATTGGCGAGCCCATTGCTAATCCCTCATCCTGTCGATGTATGTGTGATCCCATTCCGAAGTGTGTTGTTTGTGTACAGAAAGTCAACATCTCCATCAGATAATCTATTGGAATGCAGATCCATTCTCCTAGGGATGAGTCAGAGACCAATCTGTCTCTGACTACTGAGAGTGCCTCCTCCGTGGGTACCTTGGTGAACAAACTCACCACGTCCAAGCTCACCATCTGGTTGGATAGGATGGGATTATCTTTGATTATTTCCACGAAGTGGGCAGAGTTTCGGACCTATGAAATATACCTCACATATACGGTCTCCCTAATAATTCACAAATCAGGCCTGAGCGGAATACCGTCTTTGTGAATCTTAGGGGGACCGTATATGTGAGGTAGCTTGGTGTAACGCTGCGACAACTGTTTGTATATGAGCTGCCCAGGCCTATTGTTAATTGCCAAGGCTCTGTGTGCCACCCTCTGAGTCGCTTTCTTTGTAGATATAATTGACCCATTGAACGGAAAATCACTTTCATGTGTCCGAAACTCGGCCTAATTCGTGGAAAATTCTGTGTAAAACGTTTCGTCGTCTACATAAACATCATCAGAAGAATGTATTATTTTATTGATGGAGTTATATATATAGGACTAGCAGGGATATCTGGCGTTGCTTGGAAGATCTTTGAATAACAGTTTATTATTGACAATTTATTGATATTTTTCAGCCATATTATAGAAAATAATTTTTTATTCAATCTTTAAAAAATAAACTTCTTTTTTTTTTGGTTTGTTACAAAATAATTCAATTTAGAAAAATACCGCAATACTAATACCACTCTTGGGTGGAAGGAGCTTAGGAGGCTGAGTATCCGCATATTTTTATTAAAAAAAAACTAGCAGTAGAGCCCGGCGTTGCCCGGGGATGTAACAGTAAGAGATAGATCAATTATCGACCACCATGAAGACTGAAAAATAAAATTGACAAAGATTATTGTTTAAGGTTGACGGACACGCAGTTTTTTTGTTTTGTTTTGTTTTGTTTTTTTTACGAATTGGTCAAACCCAAACTCAAACAAAAACATTGTTTTCAATCGTTATGAGTCTACCGATTGAATAGAATTTTATTATAAACAATTGTCTTTTAAATGGAATTTTTACAGTATTCTGAATGTAAAAATAAAGAAAAAAGTGTGCAAGACAATAAAAAACACTACCCGCCAAAAAAAAGTGAAGTTTTGTTGAAATCGGTTGAAAAATGTAGGAAATATATATAAACGAACACACACACACACCAACAACCTGGGTTTTATAAAAAGTATAACTCGATATGAGTTGCCCCCCTTTCATTCTCGTGATGCCTCTTAATCGTGTTTTCAAATTGATTTTGTGCAAAAACAATTGTGTTTTTCCGATTTTTGGCGCTGTCAGAACCACCACCAGGTAATTTTACATAGTCCTGTGAAGTTTTGTTGAAATCGGTTGAAAAATGTAGGAAATCCGATCCAATATATAAACGTACAGACACACACACACAACCTGGGTTTTATAATAAGTATGATACACTTTATTTTTTGATTTAAATACTAACATAAATACTTCGTTAATACTGTTTTCAAACAAATCAAACTTTGATAAAAGTTTAACCTTTTTTCAAATTATTATTAATAAAAAAGTAAATAAACTTAAATTAAGATATATTTTAAACATATTTAATTTAATCTTTTTTTCGAGCCAAAAATATAGGGAACCTTACTTCTTCGAAAAATAATTATTTACTATTTATTTTAGAGGGAAATTTAGATTTTTTAAGTAAGTAAAGCTTTACTTTTAAACATTAATTACTATTTTGGATAAGAATTATTACCGTTCGTTTTTACTTTTTAATTCTGAGCATTTCGAATGCATTCTAATGCATTTTAATTTTAAAATATCTTCGTAAATACAAATTATACGATGATAATATTTTTTACAAAAAGTTGACTTTGCTGATAATAAATCTGTATACATATTTATTTTGTCATGACCTATTGTAGTTTTCTAGTTTTAGCCGGACACATACACACACACACATACACACACACTCAAACACATACAGACAACTTCACTTTATATATGTATAGATGGAGATAAAAACGCACGCGTTGCTTATAATTATATAGCAAATGGAAATGCTGGAGATCGGGTAGGATGTGCGGCCAGACACGTCTGACAAAAAAAAAATTAGAACTAAAAAAATTCAGCGTTTCCATATGAACGCTCAATTTTTTTAGTTCTATTTTTTTTTTTTTTTTTATTGTCAGACGTGTCTGGGCTCACATCCGAGCGGATCTCATTCAGTTTGCTTAAGCATTGGCTTTTGTTTTTGTCGTTTTTTTTTCTTTTTGTAAATCCCACATTGCTAAGAAAGGTGAAATATGGAAGGAACTTTACTGAGACTGATTTGGGAATCTGTGCACTTTCTACATATTTTCACCTTATTAAAGCTTTGTTCTTTAATTAATTAATTACATACATACATACATACATAGATACATACATACATACATAGAAGTAGTGTTTTTAAATCAAAATTTGGGTCAGACACATTATGATCAGTGACTAATATGTCGATTTGTAAAATATCACTTTGGTTTGAAAATATTTTTTTTATTTAAATTCCCAAAAGTCTCTCCTATGTATTTCTTGTGGCAATCATTACCCACTATAGAGTAAATTCCTACTTCAGGTTTTAGGTTGTAATTATTTTGGTTTGTAATTAAGTTGTTATTTTTTAAAAAATTATTAAAAATAGTTGTAACAAATTTTATGTTAAGCTTAGATAAATTCAATTGAGTGTTGAGATAGAGTTTCTACATAGTGTAATGGATTTCGTTTCATTAGGTTTGTATATATCGTCCATTCTTTTATTTTTCAAAATTTGATAAGTTTTCTGTTACGAGTTGGATATGAGGTGATTGGGGTATTTAGGGAGCTTAAATGTATTTTCAGAGTACATCTCCTCCTCCTGTAAATGCTGAAGGCTACAAATTATGAACGCTCTTAAATCGTATCCGATATTCCAGATTTTATGATAGATAGATAGTATTTATCAATCCACCCACGGGGATCGAATGTGGCACAAGGCCTTTTTAATGTGGGTATCTCTGAGCCTGTAGAGGCCCAGCCAAAAATAAATAACCATCCAAACCTGCCGAGGCGGGTTAGTTCCGTCAACCTCCCCCAACGAAACCCTACCCTTCGGCGGAGCTTCGTCCGGGTTCCTCTCTGCAAGCAGAGAGTTCGACAGACACCCGACCCGGCAGCTCACAAAGCGCAGATACTATACTTTGATCCTAGCCACCGGGCCGAGCGGGTATTCTTTTTATGGATAGATAGATACATACATACATTCATATATACACAGAAAAACGGAGATAGATAGATATACATACATACATATATACATGCATAGAAATAGACGGAGATAGATAGACAATGAAGAGACTGAGATAGATAGATAGATAGATAGATAGATAGATAGATAATGAAGAGATTGGGATCCAAATTTATATATATATAGAACTTCTTTTACGGCCCCTTATTTACTTAAATTATTTGTATCTATAAAAAGAATTTATAAACAAAAAAATGTTTTAAAATAATTGTCGGACTTTGTCCATTTCATAATGTGTGACGTCATTTGTTTACATTTGGATACGCTTTGAGCAGATATGAATGTACGTGAGAGATTCATGGAAGATTGAAATTTAAAAGCAGTAAAATCGATTTTGCCAATCGAACGAATCTCCGTGGCTCGATCGGTTAAGGCACGTTAGGCTAAATGACGGTTCCGCATAGGATACAAGTTCGATTCCTATCGGAGAACGAAAATTTTCTATGAAAATTTCTCGGACATTCAGGCCGGTAAATGTTATTAATACGGTTTATTATAAAAACAGAGCATTTACTTAAATATTTGTATCTATAAAATGAATGTATAAACATAAAAATGTTTTTTATATATATATATATATATATATATATATATATATATATATATATATATATATATATAATGGACTCTCCCATCGGTTTCGACGTATGAGGATCTGCCAGCTTATTGATTCAGTTATGAAAGTTTATGCGCTAATGTTAAGTGACATTTAAGACCCGCTAGTGATTTACAAAGAAGGCCGCATATGGAGCAAGTGCGAGGATTGTGAGATGAGATCACTGTTAGATTGGTTGACCTTTTAGATCTTGATCTCACTTCTTAAAGATGATTCAAACAAGCAGATTGAAAATTGCTGAGTCCACTAAAACACGTTGATCTCCATTCTACCCGCTCCAAAGCTAAGCGCAAAAGGGTGTTATGTGGTATATTGACTGCTGACAAGTTGCTTTTCAGCTTGTCTTTGTATCTTAGCCATGGGCGTCCTACATTCCTGTAGCCCTGATCTAACTGTACATTAGGATCTTGGGTATCCTGTCATCAGACATTCTCAAGACATGACCAGTCCACAATATCAAATATATATATATGTATATATATATATATATATATATATATATATATAATGAACAACAGACACTTTAAAAAAGGTACCATGACAATATTTTATTTCACCAAAATCCTTTTTAGATCGTCCTTTTTTGGATCATGGGAATGTTAATGAAACACTTCCAACAATGAAATGAGAGGAAAAATATTGATTACAAAAAAAAAAAATATATATATATATATATATATATATATATATATATATATATATATATATATATATATATATATTGATGTATCTAGATATTAAATGTTTATTCAAACAAGTTTTGGTAATGACAACAGAGCAAACATTCAAAACTTCAAATTAAAAATTATTCTATGATTACATGCTCTCAAGATAATGAAGTTAATCAACTCTCTCGTAAAACATTTTTAAGAATAGAACACATAATGTGTATGTTGTGTTTAATATATATCTATATTTATAAAACAGAGGATGTCTGTCTGTGTCTGTGTGTATGTTATTTATGCTCGTCCATATTTCTTGACCGATTTCACGGCCAACTTTTCAATCTTCAAGCCTTCTGGTTTTAACCAGAAAATCGATAAAACTGCAAAAACCAAGTCAAAATTACACACGAACAATTTTTTATTGAATGAACTGATGTTCTTTGCACTTAATCCAAAACATCGGCTCATGCTACGAGTTTTATGTATAGTGCTTGATAATTTTCCTATGACATTGGTTTCACACAAAAAATTGTAAAAAAAAAATTAGGATTTTTCGTACTACTTAAAATAAAAACTTGAATAACTTCCTTATTTTTATCCGATTTTCTTAAAAAATGTCGCAAAAATTTGACATAATGCAAGAAATAAGATAGTGTGGTTTAAGGCCTACTCGCTTCCCCGCGTATAACGAAAAAGCACGAAAAAAAAGCCCGTTTTCGGTCATAATTCCCTGGTTTTTCATCCGATGCTTTCCAAATTTTCCATATAAATTACATATGACACACATGCGCGAATGTTAGCTTTAGATTATTTCAGTAAAGTGGATGAAATCTGCGGCAAACTAGGTCTAAAATCATTTTTTTTTCTTCATATGATTCCATCCTAAATTGGCATTCGAACAACCTTTGATGCAAAATTCCCGACGAACCTCTTATTAACCCCATTTTACAGTAAAGGTGCGAACAAGGAGGGGGCTTTCATGCGTTTGCACTTGTAGTTTAATCAAGCTCTGACGATTCAGCCATGTCATACTATTTGAAAGTTATTACGGCCATAGGAAATTTACTAAATATCTAAAATATTGAAACAATTTAAACCCGAGTAACGACCACACAAGAAGGTTTTATTGATGGAAGAACAATCAAACAGATGCGAAGGACATACCGTAAAAAAAGTGGGGAGTAGCTTAGTATACTACTACTATGCAGGGACACAGGCAGACACTTCTAGACAGGGGGTGCGGGTATACAGGAGGCGCGGTTCTATAATTGCAGCCAGGTACATCCGGGAAACTCCATGTACTTCGGCTAGTATCTCTCTATATAAAGTTTTAGCCTCTGTCTGTTTGTTATCGCTCTCATCCTAGGGTTTTGGAGATAGACCTTCATAACCATATATATTCTGAAACTACATTACCCAGAGTACTTGGATAAGTATATTTCATTTTGATCAAAGGTGTCACAACCCCCTCTACTGGAAATTGTTTTGAATTTGATTTAAATTAAATCTAAATTTGAACACAGGAATGACTCCTATCCAAAATATAGGAGAAAGTCAGAAGATGGATGTCACATCAGCAAGATCAAAATGAGACAATATGGACGTCAAGTTGAGCAAGAAATCACCAGTCAATGTGTAGTGCATTACAATATATATTTCTTGCAGCAATCCAACAATCATATGAATCTTAAAATATGTTCAGCAATACATTCAGTCAGGTATTGCATCAAATACTTATCAAGCTGTTTTTGCAGAAATCTCCCACTGAATATGTTCCTTTTGATATAAATTGAATTTATATTTAAACAAGGAAATGATTCCTATCCAAAATATAGAAGGAGAAATCCAGAAGATGGAGGTCACATCGGCAAGATCATTGAGTAATACTGTAACGTATCATTTTTCTCCACAAATTATAACAATGATTTAAAACAAAAAAAAAATGCGTGACACACAGTAAATCCCGGGTAATTCGACTAGTACACACACACACACACACACACACACACACACACACACACACACATATATATATATATATATATATATATATATATATATATATATATATATAAAAAAACCCTGGACCGTCAGAAATAAGACGATAAACTACATTCGCGTCCTAGGTAAGATGATAAACTACATCCAACAGACAGACCTCTGCCTTTGCTGATGATTCCAGGTCCACGCCAACCCGTTGTAGTAGCACCTGTTAGGGTCCCAGCTATGGGAAAATAGTTAACCCTCCAAACTGGGTTCAAAACAGCATGAAAGTGTAAAAATGGGTTTTAATACCAGCAATACGCTTTTGTAAAATAATTAACAGCAATAAATCTTTGAAGAAAAAATTATTACCAGCAATGCATTGTTGAAAAGGGTATTAACAGCAATGCATTTTTTGGAAAAAAGGTATTGCAAGCAATACATTTTTGAAAAACGATATTACCAAGAATAGGGATCTTGAGAGCATTCGGTAACCCATTGAGGTTGATATGCCGTAAAACAAAACAAACAACCCTGGAAACAAACTATCGCAGAATATCTTTCGAAATTAGATGTTACATAAATAGTAAAACACTGTCAAATGTCATATGTGATCATAAAAGTGAACACAACAAATCCCATATAATCTATATTTATAAAATATAAACTGTAAATGAAGCTGTTTACAGGAAATGTGGATTGCGTGTAGAAGTTAAGCATTATTACTTCTCCTGCTCAAAAATGCCTCTTGAATAGATCTAAGTAGATTTATAAATGTGGGTATCAAAATAAACATTTGTGTTTGTTAGTTCCCAACTAAAAAAAAAAAAAAAAAAAAAAAAGAAAATATAGGAATTGTTTCTAATGTAATGTTACTATCTGTAACTATATCTGCCTTCGCCTCATGGGAAGTAGGGAGAAGATGGTGGCCGTTCTTGGTGACGACGAATTCGCAGTCGCACCAGGAAGCTTGCTGTAACCTAAATTTTGAGCGATTGTTGCTTTAATTGGGATATTAAATGATTTTAATTGACTCTGTTTTGGCTACCTATCCTATATTGATATTTATTACAATATACGTTTGTTAGAATTAGAAATATTATATATAAGATATCCTTATTATTTCATCCTAAGAGAAAGAGATACAAATATACGACCACAAAAAATAACAACATTATTAATATACTAGATAAAACAGGCAGAAAATACTACCTACTAATTCTATAACAGCCACTATCCAAAACAATCTAAACAATATATAAATAATTACAACCATATCCAAAACTATTATAGATAAGAAAAAAAACAAAAATACTTTTAATAATAATTCTGTAGCAAGTATATACAAAATAAATAGCTACTCCTCACAATACATTGGAGAAACTTGTAGAAATTTAAAGATATGTATCTAAGAACACAAAAGGGATCTTATACGCAACAATTTATCAAATGCATTATTTATACATAAAAATAAATTCAACGGAAACATTGATCTAAAGAATTCCAATTTATTTAAAAGTGAAAGTAACTTAATTTCATGGAAAACTGTCAGGAATGCTGCTATTGAATCTTATCAAAACATGAATCTGCGACACAAATTTTTTCCATTGTCTTCATTCCTAAATTACTACTCTCAAGCCAACATACATAACTATAAAAACGGTGTAAAATTAAAAGAAAATGTTTAAATTCATAGCCTCATGTTATTTATAAGATATAGTACTTAAATTAAACTCAAAATAAAATAATTTAAATACTAATTTGAACCCCCAAAAAAAAGAATTTCAAGAACATCATTTACTCACTTTTCTTTATCAGGCATGGAATTGTGTCACTTCGTGTCTCTTATAGCTTCCTTGACTTTTTGGCTAAACTGATGAATATTTATGAGCGTTCTTAAAACCTGGAGAGGGGGTTCATTTGTGTGTATAGGAGTAGAACCCTAGCCTTGAACAGGATACGATTTTACTGATCGGAGAATAGAACTTTTGTATGCGACGATAAACAAAACAGGACGTCATCTTTGATGATGAACATCTCTTGAAATTAATGCCATTATACAACACTTGAAAAGGCTCATGATAAAACATAATAGACATTTGTTGTCTGTTACATTTAACAATATATGTTTGTATACATATATGATTAAAACTAATCATAACATGTTCGAAGTTTATATTGTGTTATTGTTTTGTTCAACTGCTTTTCAGCGCCTCAGTCATTATTTAGACTCAATATGGCGTTTATGTTGAAATTGTCTGAGACAGTCGAAAGGGTTTGAACAAAACAATGACACAATATAAACTTCAAACGGTGTATCTACAATTTCCGTGACAATACTCTCACTATATTCGGAAATTGAACAATAAAATTTAAAGACAGATCTTCTTGTTTTTGTTTGTTTTATATACTTTATCCATTCATATATATATATATATATATATATATATATATATATATATATATATATATAAACAAAATTTTCTGAAATGCGATAAAACCGTGAAACCCAGGGTCACAAGCTCACATCAGTACAACTAAATATGTTAGCTCTATCACTGATATTGAGCGCATGTATAATATATAAATAATATATATAATAAATTGCATATATATATATATATATATATATATATATATATATTCAATTTCACACACACACAAACACATACACGCACATACACACAAATATATATATATATATATATATATATATATATATATATATATATATATATAGTAGGATATTACACCGAAAACATATAAAACTGCCAACAGGGATTTACATTGATCAACCAATCAAATATGACCTGCGTTAAATTTAAACTAAGCGAAGAAGTAAAAATTTAAAAATAATTTTGTAAATGAGTTATAACCCGTAGATTTCCAGCTAATGACAGCCAGAGATAATCTTAAAGCGAATGGATACTGTTACATAAATGTTATGAAGGTCAGTTAATTAATAAAATAAACTTTATTTTAAAATCCTAGGGAAGAGCTGCCCGAGGCCACGCCCTCTCATTACACTAGAAAGAGGAATCAGTGTTCGTACTGAAGCCAGCGCAACCGATTGTTGCGGGGATTCGGGCAAATTTTGTTCCTAGCCCGGGTGTACGCGCTCGGGTCCCACCAACCGACGGTTGCGAGAGCTCGTGGAATTTTTGTTCCTAGATCGTGTGTACGCGCTCGGGCTCGCCACATTAAAGCAACCGTGAATCATAACGCGATTCCGTGTGAGGGGAGGTCTAGTAAATACCAAATTACTATAGAGTTTGAGCTTTTTAATCTCAGAATTCCTGATAGAATTGAGCTCCATAGATTCCATAATGTAGGTTTTAATTAATTACCTAAATTGTCCCTTGTTCTGCCACCGATGAAATAAAAATAATTGTTTGTACGGAAAATAAAGATCGACGTACATTAAATCGTCTTTAAATTAACTGACAGCAGAAGAATTATCGTTGAACTTTTAAAATGTAACCTTAAACATTAATTCAGTACTTAATTGCAATGATCTTCTTCTGTAGTTCTTACGTGGTTTATTGATGCTTATCGCATCTACTCCTCCCTAGCTATTTGTGATGGTGGCTAAACCAAAAGTGCTCCACAGGAGCTAGCTTAAATGTCAGCCGATAGGGCTGCTTTTAAGCTATTTATAATAAAACATCCACTGCAATTTTGTATACAAAAAGAAAATAAGTTAATCCCCTTGCAACGATAATGGCTATTATAATGTAATAATATATATATTTAACCTCACCTAATCTGACAGCCCTGAATCTGAGCTCAATGAAAATCGTTCCCTGTGCCTAACTTTTCTAAGGTTTTTGAATGAGCTATGAACCATTGAAATTGGACTAGTGGGAGCGGAGGAGTTGCTTGGGAAGACACACACAGAACACACAACATTATTTTTTGTATATATATATATATATATATATATATATATATATATATATATATATATATATTAGAAGAGATTATAATAAAAACATTTCACATCGCTAAAAACAAAAGCTTTCATGTTTCAATACTATGTTATCGACTTCCTCAGGCGAACATTTACCAAAAGTTACGAAACCATCGATTGAGGAAGTACAAGTACAAATATTGAAAGCATGTAAAATGTTTTATTGTAATCTCTTATAATAAAATATTATATTATATATATATATATATATATATTATAATAAAATATTATTATATATATATATATATATATATATATATATGAAGAAATATAGTTTTAAGGTGGGCTATATTTATGGGATAAAGTGATCAGTATCAGTGATAGAGCGTATGTAAATATAATAATGACTGCGTCTAGCATGAAACTGTCTGTCGCCTCTGAGTGTTGGCTTCAATGTTCACTTTCATATATATATATATATATATATATATATATATATAAAAAAAAAAAATTATTATGTTGGTGTGTCCAACAGACAGCTTGGTAGATGACATAGCACCTTAGACATGAAAAATTCAGAACAAAAGAAAGATAGATCAAAAGGCAAACACCTACAAACTGAGTAAAATAGTCAACGCACAGATTATTTAGAGCAAAACCTTCACAATATCAATATATATATATATATATATATATATATATATATATATATATATATATATATATATATATTCCGGGTGGCACAACAAAATTAAATTTCAAATCGTGTAAAATCATAATTGTCTATTTGTTAGATTATGCTTTGAACCGTTGTATATTAGAAATGATTAAAGATATCTTACTGGAATTCTGTTAAACTCTTTCAGCAACCACACTCTTGACCTTGAGCAGCAATACCTTCTCAAGACACTTGATGAAGGCATCTGTATTAAGTCTGAAGCCATCACTAAACACTTCGAGAATTCTTTTCAAGTCTTTCCGAATACTCTGCATTGTCCTCAGATTACCACCTAAACACTCTTAAATATTTGTGTTGCCAAGCAGTACAGACTGCTCTTTCCCAATTTCAGGCGGAGTAAATTGCGTCATGATGTTCATTTTCTACAGACTGCTCCCAACAAACCCCACTATACTGTGCAATCAAAAATCTCAAAAACAAACAACGCGCATGCGTGAAATAAAAAATATAAAATGGCGACAGTTTATCAATCGCATTTTTTATAAGAATATTTGTGAAATGAAAAAAATATTTCAGTGTCCATTTTGCAATTGGGATCATTTTTTTCAAATCTCTCATCCCTTCATTTCTTCGGATAAAGGAACAGATATACTCTGATGTATATACGACAACGATATATGCATCTATTTATCTGTCTGTATAATGCGCGTATATGCACACCTTTAAATACGGATAAGATTGGTTCAGGCAACATTTTTTTCGCGTCTATCAATCAAAACTTCAATTAATTGACAAGCCTCAATTAAATTTGTTTTCGAATATTCCTCCTCTCAACTAGAAACGATTGCACGTCCGAATGCAGTGGCGGAGTTTGGGAAGTAATTTCCGATTTGGCTTTCAGATCGTTCTTGACACAAATGAACCGAACAGGACAGGAATAGATTTTATTTGTAAATATGAAAGGGATAAGAAAGAAAGAAAGAAAGAAAGAAAGAAAGAACATGAGCAAACTGAAATAGATAGATAGATAGATAGATAGATAGATAGATAGATAGATAAAAAAAGAAAAAATGAAATAGATAGATAGATAGATAGATAGATATAAACAGACATAAATAGATAGCTTGAAATAAATTTATTAAAAGAGTCAATTAATTGTATTTTCCTTTCTTTTGTTAATCAAACAGAAAAATAATAGTTGAATCCTGAATTTCCCTTGCTTCGTCCAAGTAAATCCTTCTGCCTAATAGTATAATGTTCCTTTTAATCACGTGAGTCCTGAATCTATTAATCTGCTTCAGTTTCAACGAGACAGACAATGAGCAATTTGCAACAAAAAGATGTTAGCTTCTTCTTCCGGCCAAGGATGTTTTCATAAGCAAACGTAGTGTCATCTGCACAATTCTGATTATGCTTTCAGAGACAACGTTGCGTTTCAGCCATCTTGAATTCAAACAAGCTTTACTGTTTTCACCACGTATAATATTACTAGAGTGCCAAAGATTCCAGGATTTTTAAATGAGAAACAATGTTTCTCAATTGTGTATTCAGTTCCTAGTTATCAAACAAGAGGATACTGTTACCTTCTGCACACGCCTATTAGAACGACAAAGATATATAGATAGATACGCTCTATTATAACATTATATGTAAATCAATATATATATTCTTTTATTCGGTCGTGTTCGCTCGGATATTATTAAGTCTAATACGCCAACCATCACAATCCTGCATGAAGGTAGGAAGGTAGATAGATAGAGATAGATAGATAGATAGATAGATAGATAGATTCTGTTCTAACATTATATATAAATAATATATATATATATATATATATATATATATATATATATATATATATATAGATAACTAGACTCGTTTCGAAAAACCCTCGAATTTTTGATTTGCTAATCAAATCAATCTCGAGGGAAAAAAGGTTTTAAAAAAAGAAAGAGCTACAAACATGAACTTCTGCCGACAAAAAAATCGCACAGATGCAGGTCTGAAGCCCAAAGAAAAAAACCCGATACGAGTAACAACTAACTAACAAAAGAGCTCAATACAACCGTAGAGCAGACCTAGATACACCTAGTGAGCCAGACAAACCTACCTAGGTTTCACCTAAACGGATCGTCAGGGAAAGTTTGGCCAAACTTTCCCTGACGATCTGTCTGGCTCACTAAGTATATCTCTCTCTCTCTCTATATATATATATATATATATATATATATATATAAATTGTTGGAGGTACAGAACCGTAATATTGCAGGGAATAGATACAAATTATTTCCTGAAGGCATTATGAAAAATAAACAATAAGAGATGATAACACAGAACAGACCAACAGACCAACAGACCAACCGGTTTCGTTCCCAAGTTCATCAGGGTCGACTGGGAACAATTTAACAATTATTGCAATATTTATTGACTTACACAAACACCCTACATACAATTAAAACATAAAAAATGAAATGAATCAATGGCATGAGGGGAAAGAAAAAAAAAGAGAAGATATATTTCAAACCGCGCAAAAATGCACAGACCAATATTACGGTTCGGTACCTCCAACAATTTATTTAAATATTTTAAGCGGAGGTATTCTAAATATATTATCAAAAAACTTGATAAACTTCTTCTTATTAAGGCAAGATTGAGAAAACTAAAAAGTAATTGTAAATTTCTTCAAGCCTGTATTGATAATCATGTTTGTCCCTCCTCTTTTCTGTTTAGAATTAGGAGTGCAAAACTGAATCCAGGCCTAAAAATTGAAGAGATTTTCATGAGGGATTCTATTCACCTTTGTACAAATAGAATCCATCAACTGACCCGTGATTTTATTATTCTTCGTAGAGAATGTTTAACCTACTTTTCATTTTTTGATAGGATTAGGTTCTCTCATCATGTGGGTTCAATTCATTCTAAATGTTTAAGAAAATTATCTAGTGACACACAATCTAAGTTGCAGCATTTAATTAATAAACGGTTTGGACATATTGTGGAACCAATTTCGGGAGTTATCGTTAACCTGTCTACTTACGAGCTTTCTGAGCTAGAGTCTAGTATACTTTCGCACGGCCTTGACCACTGCGTTCCATTTAGGATTCCTGATGAGGAAAAAAAAATTTTCCGAATTTGAAGTGTTATCTTCGCAGTTGTGTAGACTTGTGCCTCGCTCTTCTGACTCACTTTCTAATCTTAAGGCTACTCTTAATAGTTTGGCACATACTTATGCTTTAACTCCTGTAGCCCTTTCTGAGTCTAAGTGAAGTCAACAGCACCGTTCCGTAGTCAGGACTTTAAAAGCAAATAATAACTTGGTTATTACTCATCCTGATAAAGGGGCTGGTGTTGTCCTATTGGACCATTCTGATTATGTCTCCAAAATGCAAAGCATTCTTGGTGACACTACAAAATTTCTTCCTCTTGGTCCAGTAGAGACACATGATCGCACAATTCCTTTAGAAATTAAATTTCAAAAGAAACTCTTATCTTGGGCTAAACGTGGTTTCATATCCCGTGAGGTCACTGATGATATTAGACCTGTTGGGTCTATTCGTCCTCGTCTGTACGGTCTTCCGTAGACTCATAAGGATGATGTAGCCCTTCGACCCATCCTGTCCATGTCAGGCTCGTCTCAACATAAGGTTGCGAGTTTTCATTCAAACCTTCTTCAACCGGTTGTTGAATATTTTAGCTCGTATACTATTAAAGATTCGTTTTCGTTTATTCAGGTTATTCGTGATACTCCTTCTAAAAATAAATTTATGTGTTCCTTTGACGTATGTTCTCTGTTTACTTGTGTTCCAGTAATGGAAACTATTGATATTTGTTGTAACATGTTATATCGAAGTAGTTTGTCACCTCCGGATATCCCAGAAAATGTGTTTATTGAGCTTATGCAATTCGCTACCATGTCTGTGGAGTTTAGATTTAACAATTTTATGTACAGACAGATTGATGGGGTTGCTATGGGCTCCCCTTTGGGCCCCGCTTTGGCCAACATTTTTGTGGGCTTTTATGAGCCGTCCCACCTCACTTATGACAATGCACCGTCTATGTACCATCGGTATGTGGACGATACATTTTGTCTTTTTAATAGTGAAGTGGAAGCTGATTCCTTTCTCACAGTTATGAACCAACTTCATCCATCTTTGAAATTTACCATCGAAAAGGAGTCTAATTCTTGTTTCTCTTTTCTTGATGTCCTTGTGCATCGGACTCCTTCTCAATTTCTTACTTCGATGTTTCGCAAACCAACGTTTTCTGGTTTGTATACGCGTTGGGACTCATTTTGTCCCAGAAAACGCATAATCAATCTCATCAAGACCTTAACTCATAGGGCCTTGATGATCTGCAGTGTACATTATTTGGATGAAGAATTGGATTTTATCCGCTGCACTCTATTAAAAAATGGATATCCTAGTGATACTCTTGACAGTGTCATGCGTGATAAAATTATTAATTTTCGAAAGGAAAAACAATACTTAGTTCAGAAATGTCCTATTTACTTGCGGCTTCTTTTTATTGGTTCCCGGGGCGAGCTTGTGGCTAGGCGGGTCTTGTCTGCTGTCCATCACTGCTATTTCTCTGCTCAACTAAGAATTCATTTTGCGAGTCGTGCTGCCTTTTCCTCTATCCGAAAGGATCCTCTTCCTCCCCATCATGTTTCTTCCGTGATTTATTCTTTTAAATGTGGTTGCGGTAGCAACTACATAGGAAGGACTTCCCAACGTTTAGATTGTAGGATCAGGCAGCATGTTCCATTGCGAGTTCTCAATCCGGATGCCCGTAAGAGCCAGTTGGTTAATACTTCCGGGTCAGCGATCACTGACCATTTGATAAATTGCAGGGATTGTGCGAAGAACTTCAGTCCGAATTGGTTTACTGTACTGTCCAGTTCGCACTCTCCATTTCATTTGAGGGCACTTGAGTCTCTGTATATTTGGTCCAGGGAGCCGTCTCTTTGCAAGCAAAAAGACTGTCTCCTTGGGCTTCGCGTTATTAGACTCTAGTGTTTATCATACATTCCCCTCACACTCCTCATTTTTTTTCCCTTTGTTCTGTGCATTTTTGCGCGGTTTGAAATATATCTTCACTTTTTTTTTCTTTCCCCTCATGCCATTGATTCATTTCATTTTTTATGTTTTAATTGTATGTAGGGTGTTTGTGTAAGTCAATATATATTGCAATAATTGTGAAATTGTTCCCAGTCGACCCTGATGAGCTTGGGAACGAAACCGGTTGGTCTGTTGGTCTGTTCTGTGTTATCATCTCTTATTGTTTATTTTTCATGCCTATAGGAAATAATTTGTATCTATTCCTTGCAATATATATATATATATATATATATATATATATATATTATTCGGTCGAGTTCTCTCGGACATTATTAAGTCTATGACGCCAGCCATCACGGTCTTACATCAAGGCAGGAAGGTCTATAGATAGATGTGAACAGACATAGATAGATAGATAGATAGATAGATAGATAGATAATGGGCACATACAGATCGAATGAGAAAGGCGGAAAAGCATTTATTAAAAGAAATAAACGCATTCCCAATACACATAAACATGAGATTTCTTCTAATTCCTCCATTTTGTTTTTTTGTTTCGAAGATTGAAGCAGGCCAAAAGCCATTATTCGCCCTGACTACAGAAATATAAATCTGATTCTACGGGACACGTGTTACCAAATCTCTCACAGAAACATTTTATCACCAGACGTCTTTAAATGAAGTATCATAGAACTGTGAATCATATATGGGTATTGTTAGCAAAGTTTAATGGTAAACTTAAATGGTTGCATATGATTTAATCATAGGGAAGATCTGCTGGGTCTGACATATGCAATTTGGGAAATACTCCGAGGTATTTGGAATATACATTGGATGAAGTTGGAAGATTTTTCCTTTTCGCGGGGATGAGGGGGGTTAAATACTGGAATATAATTTGTCAAAAAATTTCCTGATTTTCATTTTTGACCAGAATATTAATATAAAAAATTTTTTATTAAATTTTTTTTTTGTTATGTACATTGTTTTTTAAATAATTTAAATTACCAAATAATGTTAAAGACTACATCCTTCTTTCATTTTATTGATAAAACCCTAGAAATTTTTTTTAAATATATGACTGACGAAAATCAATTTAAAAAAAACATTTATGGGAAGAAATCGAATTTTTTGTCCAAAGAGATAGAAGAATCTGTGATGTTTTCATGCCAAACTGGATTCTATTTATTTATGGATAATTTCGGAAGTTTAGATTCCCACCTGAATATCTAAATTATTTATAGAATTTGAACAGAATTTTTAATAAAATTTTATGTTATGGAAAACTTCCAATAAATATCTGACCATATATAAAACTGAAAAAAAAAAGACAATTTTTAATTCTGTATATATATGATTGGTTTATATACAATATTTATAAAATATATATTTTATATGAATAATGAGTTTGATAAAAATTATAAATAATTTATTAAAAAATTAATAAATTCAAAAGTTTAAAATAACGATAATATATTTTATATTAAATTAACAGTATACTATTTTTTATACATAAATAAAAAATTTATAATTAATGAAAAAATAAAATATAATGAAAATTTTTAAACCTTAATAAACGTTTTGAAATAAATTTATTAAATTTAAACCAAAATACATTCATTTTAAATTTTTAAATAATATTCATGAATTATAAATTTTGATTATAGATATATATTAATAAAAATATAAATTCTGTAGTATTATAAAGTATATTGACATCTGTATAAAAGAAAGATATTTACAAAATCAGATTTAATTTTCCTAAGTCTATAAATATGAAAATCATTCGATAATTCACATATCTATATTAAAATAAATGTGCAAATAATTGAACGATTTTACGAATAGGTAAAAAAAACGAAATTTTGAGAAACGACAGTGTGTCCATTTAAAATAATTTTACTTCAAGCCACCAACATTTCCCCGGTCTTTTTATCAAGTTAAACAGGCGCATTTTAAAACAACGAAAAAATCACCTGAGTGAATGCCAAATACTATAACGTTCGAAACGTTTGAGTATAATAAGAATGGTGAACATGCTGGTCGGAATTGTTAGATATTTTAAATCATTTAGTAAAGAAAGGCGCGAATACCACTTTTGCGTTGGGGGTTCACAGAGAATGAAGAAGGAGAATTTTAAAAGGGGGATTGAGTAAGGATAAAAAATGAACGGGATAGAAGAAGATAGAAGATGACGATTGACGTTTTCTATAGATTTGAAGATTGCAGTTATCAGGGAACAAGTAAATAGAAGGAATTCTACAGGCAGGAAGTTCGAGAAAAAAACTGTTGGAATAAAAGTGGTGGTTTCAATTAACAAACTTCAACAGTAAAAGGGTGGAACCACATGCCAATCTAATTCTTGCTCTAAACATTCTTATAGTCATGTTACCAGGAAAAAAAAGATCGCCAGAGCATTTGTTTTGAAAATATTTGTAGAAGGACAGATTTTTTACATAATGTCAGTCAGAAAGCGACTAAGGTCGAGATGCCAAGTCAGGATTGATTACAGTATCCTTCTTTAATTTTGTCAAGAACCTGGGGATTAATAGCAGATGATCATTAGACCAGATATAGCCACAGTATTCAATGCTTTGATGAATGGTAGATTTGTAAATGGGCAAGATGTAATTTGACGAGAAAAATATTCTGGCACGACAGGGTGAAACATTTTTCCTTTCAGTAGATACAGCTATTAGCCATTTTTAGTCATTCAACTAAAAAGTCAGTGGAAAACAATGTGTAGTCTTCAGGAGTCTAACATCAGCTATGTTGATAGCGGATCTTCTTTTTTCTAAGGTGAGAGCATTTTATTTTGGAGGCATTAAAATTTCTCATCCATTTCCTAACCCATTTAACCACTGATTAGAGATCATTTCAAGGCAATGGCCAGGTTAACTTTGCAGAGTTAAGATTAATTTCGAAGAGAGCTAGGATGTCGGAGTTTTTTCAACGAGGAACGATTCCCACTGCAGAGTTGGTACGAATATCACGAATGTTGGGGAAAGAAAGGTTGACGGGTTTAGGTGTTTTGTTGAGCTAGTTTAGTTTTATATCTTTGGGTTGCTTGGAGTCATGGTGTGTATGTTAGGTTAGTAGTAGTAGTCGGTTGTCTAATGTAACATGTGATAAAAGGAACTGGCGCAAATTGCAACATAGTGTGGTCTCGGTTTGTTCATTGAGACGCTTGAGAGACATCCTTCCATGCGCGATATGTAACTAAAAGAACCCCGATATTATGCGGTTGTTGATCAGAGTAACCTTTCAAGATGTTACGCAAAGAGTTTCAATCCGTAACCACTAGTCGGAAACAGCAACCAGAAAACGCCAAGCCGTTACCCGTAGACCACCATCCACACATATCGCAAAGAATTCATGACAGCACCAATATTAAGGCAGAAAAAAAGTAAAAAACCGATAACCGCTTACTAAATGGGAAAACAAGGGATAAAATCTCTTGTTCAAGAAAAGGGAGGAGTATGGACCGGACGATAGGAAAAGCCTACCTACTCCTAGTAAAATAAAAGTTACTAAGTTTTAACTTTGATTAAAGTCGAAATATCCATTACAATTTCAACAAAGAATTAATACTAGCTGGGACCTACAAAAAAAGAACTTTCAAAATAGTCCTGGGTTTGACTTCCAGTAAAGTTATTTTTAAAGAATGTACATTAAAATTCTCCTTTGGGGAGTCGATCTGCGGTCCACTGAACTTTTTGACCATGTGATGTTTACTTCAACATTCTAGTATATAAGGGGGAGAAAGGGTAACAGGTACTGGGGTGTATCCCAAGAATCATGAGTGAATGGTCAGTAGGCCAAGTCGGTAGTAATTGGTAAAAAAAAAGAAAAAAAAAAATCAAAAACCATGATGGCTGTTAAATATTCAGATTAATTGTAATCCCAAGGATGTTGATTTATATACAAGAAATACATTCTCTTTGAAATTTGAGAAATTTAAATGGAACATTCTCTGGAAGGAAAAGTAACAAAACTAAAAAAAAATACATAAATCAGTGAAGAAAAACTGACAAATTATGGCACACACGTGTTCCATCGACTGTTTTCATTATTTTTTTTTTAGTTTTAAAATGCGCATCATAAAATTTAGAAGGTTATTGCTTTTTAAACATTTCACCACTCTCTAGAAAGAAATTTCTAATTTAGTTACATTATTATGAACAAGAAAATGTAAAAAAAATATATATTTTGCTTTCGTTTGAAATTGGTAACTGCTATTCAGAACTTATTAGCTAGAAAATGACTAGCACCATCTTCAAACGAAAGCTAAAATATTTTTCTATTCCATATTCAATTATTTACTTGAGAGTTACAGCCGTAATAACATTTTCTATTGAGACATAAAATGATCGGTCAAATTTGGAAAAACTCAGCAAATTTTAATAATGTAAGTATATATCTTGTATTCAGCAGAGTAA